>VXBU01002216.1:5517-114784 GCA_013400315.1 Bombycilla garrulus
ACCCAATCTCCCCCCACAGGACACTGGGGGGAAACTGAGCCAGGGCAAGGAGCATCGCTCTTCCTTTCCATCCTCCCCACCACCGGCCAGGATATCTCCCTCAGGAGGGGCTCCCGGCACGGCCCGGCCCGGCCTTTCCCCTCCCGCAGGCCTCCATGGCCTTGGGAGGGGGGAAAGCCGGGCCGAGGGCACAGCCCGCAGCTCTGTACCTGTTCAAGGCCGGAAACCAAAGAGAGCGATTCCCAGGCAGTCCTGTGCAAATGTATATCCTAGTGAGACTAATTTCACTTTTGATTGGCTCATTTCCCTGCCTGTCTTTAAATTTGGCCCACAATTGGTGTTGCACTGGGCTCATGGGAAATCCACAGGCACATCTCACTTCCATGGGTGGCTATTTTCCTGCCCACCAAAATGTCAATCAATCTCAAACCAGCACAATCAGTAAAGTGACTGTATCCAAATTATTTGCTAAAACTTGACTTGAAAAATCAAGAGCTTTAAACCGAGTGTTTCTGTCCTTTCAATTAATTGCAGTCAGATCTGATTGACTTTCTGACCACAAGTAATTTAGTACTGTTAGAAGTGATCTTCCAGCAAAATTAAGTCCATGATTCTATCACTCCTGGCCAAAAAGTGTCAGCTACAACAAACTAAGTAGCCCATTAGTTAAGCTAGAAAATGACTTGCTGTGAAGCAACTAATAATTTACTTTCATTCTAGGTGATGATGCTCTTGTGTGTACTGACTGCAGCTACATTCCAGGAAGGCCTGGTCTTCCTGGTTCTGCTGGGTCTCCTGGTCAGGATGGCATACCTGGTAAATTATCTTGTTCCTAACAGGATAGTAGGAGTGCAGGTGATTTTGCTTTTAGCTTGAGAATCAGATATGGGCATGTCTGCAGCCTGCAGTCCTTGAACTAACCCTAAGCTGGTGGTGAGTGTGAGAGCCTGGTGCAGCTCCCTCTGCTGATATAAGCACAAGCCCTAAAAGAGCAGAGCTCAGAGTGCTGATGGGCTTTAGGTACAGCCTGAAGCCAGCTCAGTCTGTGATGAGTAGTCAATGTAACAACAGAAACGTCAATACTGGGTACAGTTATTGGAGCTTGTCACAATCCATGTTCCTGTTTTCATTTTTCTTTACAAAATATACTGTTTCTTTTGCAGGTAGAGAAGGAACAACAGGTCCAAAAGGTTCTCCAGGTTCTCCAGGGACACCAGGGTTTCCAGGGGCTCAAGTAAGCCTGGTTTTTCAGATTAACATTCAGATCCCACAGGAATTATTTCAGAGAAACCTCACAGCTAGTATTATGTGTAGTGTCATACTGGGTGATCTCATCAGGTGTTTTCCTGTAGTAATGAATGTCAGCATGGGAGGCAAGGCAGAGAATGTGATTTATGGCTCACACCACTTTACATGAGCCTGGTTGCTTAGATCAGCAAGTTAGCCCAGGCAATGAGGCAGGTAAATAAATACCTGTGTGATTAACCTGTGCTACATTTCATGATACTGAGACTGCTTGTTCTGTCTGGTATGGGTAGTCTGTCATTACCTTCTGTTCCTTTATTTAATTCAATAACCATGGCAGTGGCTGTAAAGCATATATGGATTTTTGTGTGCAATGATCTTTGTCAGACTTCTTACTTCTCTTGTTTCCAGCATACTCAGGATTTGCTAAAGCCCCATCTGTACAGAGAAACTTGCATCTCATCATACCCTCTTCAGGGTACAAAGGACACTCCCTCCTGGGAAATGATAAGAGGGAAGTCTGCCACCTGCTGCCACACATGTCATGTGGTTGTGCAAACTTGTGCCTGTAGCAGTAATTATTTATGGGAAAGAATAGCCTGTGCTGTCCAATAAAAAAATCATGCACAAGTATTCATTGTGGTGGTTGCTGTGTAGATGCAGAATGAGTTTGCTAACAGGCTTTGCCAGGAGCCCCCTAAGAGTTCATGAACCCAAAATCACTAGAGCCCAGTGTGCTTTCAGCTGGGGTAGTGTACCTGCTTTGTAACTGGTGGGGGAGAGAAGGGAGAGGGAAGTGAGGGAAGTTAACTATGAACAGAGCCAGCTATGGCACTTAGAGTGTCCCTGGGGAAATATTCCCATGTGGAGCAGAAATCTCTGACTCGGCCTTGAACTCCTTGTTTTTGTGCCATGATCTTACTCATTAAATTATTCTACATTATTCCTTCTTGTAGTAGCATAAATAAAAATCCTGTAGTCTTAAAGTCATTGAAGTGTGCTATTACAAAAAAATAAAAATGAGAATAGGAAGAACCCCTCTAAAGTATTTAATGTAAAGAAAAAAAAAAGAAAACTTGAAAACAGGTGGCATACATCTAGCACTGAAATTCTTTTAATAACTCTGTTCTAGGGATCTCCAGGTTTTAGAGGAGATCAAGGATGTAAAGGATCAAAAGGTGAGCGAGGATATGTATATCCAGAAGGGCCAAAAGGTGAGCCAGGAGATCCAGGAGCTAGGGGAGAAAAAGGAAGAAGAGGTTCAAGTGGATTTCTGGGAAGACCTGGCTCTAAAGGATCCAAGGGTTCTAAAGGTGAAGAGGTGGGTATGGACTTTTTGCAATTAATATGGAAGAAGTGGAAACCTAATTCAGTATTTTATCATGTACAACAATCTGTTTAATCTATGCAGATATTTCAGCTGAATATCCCCTACCTGACTGAGGGTACTGTCCTCAACTGTAACAACCAGTATGATGAAAGAAGGAGAGGAAGTATTCTGATGTAATACCAGAGAGAGATGAGGCCAGTGTAGGTGCACATTGCTGAAAAACCTCAGCAGTCTAGTGAGGTGTTAGTTTTGGATATTGATACTGGAGCATTTTGTTGGATTTCTATGATGGATAAAATATTTTTTAAAAGTATTTTCCTGATTACTTGTAATGCTTAATAATTCAAATACTTCCTGTTCAGTCTTTATGAAATAATCTTCAGTGAGAACTGAAAATAAAATTAGAATTGTTAGGGCAAAGCTCAACAAAAACAAAAATTAACACTTATTTTTGTGTTATGTTGGCTGAGAAACTGTTAAAATGATTCAGATATAACTGTCTCTAAACCTGACTCCACAGTATTCAAGAAGAGTCAGAGCTGAAGTGGGTTTGCTTTTTTTTTTTTACCAAGTGTTTTAAAACAGAAGAAAAGTGTATAGTGTGCAACAACACAGTGATTGGAAAAAGTCAGACAATTGTATTTATTTGTAGGTTTCCCTCTTAATAGTCCTCTCTTTGTAACCATTGATATTCAAATTTATACTCATTTAATCACAAGTAAATCAGAGGAAATTTTTTTTCTTAAATTATCAGAGTTACTCTATTACTAAAATGATACAAGATTATAGTCAGAGAAATGGGCATTTTGTTAAGAAAGCTGGTGTGGAAAGCAAGTAATGCTTGTTATACACATGTAATAACTAGGGATTGGCTGGATCAAAAGGAGATAGAGGACTACCTGGATTGCCTGGTAGACATGGGCTTCCTGGAGAAATGGGGCTTCCTGGACTGCCAAGTTATGGACCACAAGGAGCAAGAGGTTTTAAAGGCTCTAAAGGAATACCTGGACCACCTGGATTACCTGGAGAAGCTGGTTTGTAACTTCCCTCTTTCACTGTGTTTTACGTATGTTAAGGAGTGTTTGATTAAAATTGCAGAGATAGATTGAAATCAAAGCCTTAATTTATGAAACATGGGAAACCTCTCCTTGTCATAGGACTTCCACAGCATTGTCCCAACTTTGGTCCCTCCGAGGACAGTAGCAAAAGTCTTAGGGTGATAAGTTAATTGAGGTTGGAAGGACTCTGTACAGTCTGAATTTCATCTCAGCACAGGGACAGCTATGAGATCAGACCAAGTTTCTCAAGGCATTATCCAGCTGGTCCTTGAAAACCTCCAAGGACGACGACAGCACATTATGTCTCTAATGTGTTCCAGTGCTTGGCTGTCCTTACTGTGGAAACAGAAAGTGTTCAAATATGTATCCAGTCATCATCATTAATGTAAATTGAGTTAGCAGGGTTAAATGTAAAGGGCATAATAATTTTGAGTGCTGGAAACGTACCAGTGTAGGTCTTTACAGGCAAGCATAATATGGAAGAACTCAGCTGAATGGCAGACCTAATCAAGGTTCTTTAAAGATAATGCCTACTGAGTCTTTATGACATGGAATTGCGGATTTAAGCATTTTGCTGTTGCATTATTTTCCTGGTGACTTTCTGCTTCCTTTTTTGGGTCTCCACTAGACTCCAGGAGGGCTGAAAGGTATCAATAAAATGATTTTGCTTAATGAAGACAGTATGTGAAGCCTTTCCAAAGCCTGTTGGAGTTTCAGAAATACAGAAACTGTAGAAGACTACATTTTTAGCCAAGTAGATTGATCACTAATATTTTTAAATGCTTGAGATTACATATTGCCAAACTATATACCCTTGTAAGATTTTATTCTGTATTTGCTGAAGGTCTGAAAGGAGAGACCAGTAGGGCAACTCCATTACCTGCATTGCCAGGACCTCAGGGACCACATGGTTTACCTGGACCCCCAGGAGTGCCTGGTGAGTACAGCACTGAATCAGTAAAACAGCCAAAATCAGAGATTGGTTAACAGTCAAGTTAAATGTAAGGCATCTTTGCTTGGATATTGTAGAACAATAGTCCTTAGAGCTGTCCTGAACAGCACAGGAAGTTTTTTGACAGTTTTATGGTAGCTTCTGTTCTTATAGTTGCTTCTGTTTCAAGCCTCACTTCCACTCAAGCAGTGGAAGATTCATGTCTGTATGTAGCTTTTCTAGGTGTCTGGAACTTTGCAGATTGCATAAAAACTTAAGTCACAGACTCATACATGCTTTGGTACTGTGAATGCAATTGGCATTTTAACTGTGAAAACCTGCAATGGAGGAGAAATAGTGTCTAAATTCTAATGTAATCTACAGCTGTATCCTTATTGGTAATGATAAATTACAACACACCTAATCTTACAAGTCGATGTTCTGTGGTAAGGTAATTCACAGTTTACTTATTTTCTTTGTACAGGTAGGGTTGGAGCAAGAGGTCAGCCAGGTGATCCAGGACATTCAGGACCAACAGGTGACACAGGCTTTCCAGGGCTTGGGTTTCCTGGAAACCCAGGTCCAAAAGGTAAAACAATCTATTTGATCTTCTTAAAAAAAAACCCCAAAAACAAAGCAACAAAAAAAATTTAAAGTATACCTTAAAATAATTAACAAGTTAAAAAATAAATCAGTGAACAGACAAATAAGTGGTTTTAGCAGTCTTGTAATTTACTGCCTTAAGTCTTAAAAATTGCAAGTTTGAAATATTTTGGGGTATTTCAGAGTATCAAGTATCAAAGCTGACAGTAGGGAAATATTTTTAAAAGACACTGATGCTTTCTGGAATACTGCCCAAACAGGTGCAGCTATCTCATCTGAGTGCTGCTCTTAATTCAGATGGGTTATCTTCATCTGGATACGTGTTACAGAGACAGAGCTGTATGGGTGTCACTGCTTTCTTTTTAATCAGTTTTGGTTGTGTTCAATGCAATATCTGCTCTATTGTGCAGGTAATAGAAAGCATTTTCAATATTGTAAATTTGGCCATTCCTCACGTAAAGTTATAACTTTTGAACACTAGAAATACTAAGAAGTTCTCATAATCCTGTAAGAACAGGAGTTAACAGAAAAAGCTCAGATACTAAAATTTGTACCAAACTGCTTGTTAAAGTGAACAGTAAGGAACTGACATCAGAATGGCTTCACTTGAAAAAAAAAAAAAAGTGACTTGCTTCAAATTAATTAATAAAAAATAGCATTACAATTTGAGTGAGTATGTAAGGAGCAAGATGCTGTGTGTCACATCAACTCTGAAATCAAGATCAGAATCATTGGGTTGGAAGAGGCCTTTAAGATTGAGTCAACCCATGCCCCAACACCACCTCAACTAAGCCATGTGGCACCACTGAGTGCCACATCCAATCTTTTTATAAACACATCCAGGGATGGTGACTCCACCACATCCCTGGGCAGACCATTCCAGTACTTTATCACTCTTTCAGTAAAAAGCTTTTCCCTAACATGCAACCTAAATTTTCCTTTGTACATCTTAGGACTGTGTCCTCTTGTTCTGTCAGTTGCTGCCTGGAGAAAGAGACCAGCCCCACCTGACTACAGCCACCCATCAGAGAGTTGTAGAGAGTAATAAGGTCACCCCGAGCCTCCTTTTCTCCAGACTAAACACCCCCAGCTCCCTCAGTGGTTCCTCACAGGGTTTGTGTTCCCAGCCCCTCTCCAGCCCCATTGCCTCCTCTGGACGCACTCAAGGGTCTCAATGTCCTTCCCAAACTGAGGGGCCAGAACTGGGCACAGCACTTGAGGTGTGGCCTCACCAGTGCTCCCTTCAGCTTATGCGAGCTCCATTTTAGTGTCAGAGGCTGATGACCGCACACATGCAAACACCCTTCTGTAAAATAAAGCATCTGCACTGCCATTTAATTCCTTTTGCAGGAGATAAAGGACTTGCAGGAGGCAGAGGGCTACCAGGTTATGAAGGAAAGATTGGAGATCCAGGCCGAGCTGGAAACCTAGGACAACCAGGACAAAAGGTTTGGTTAGAAGTACAGCACACTTTTCCATAGGTCCCATTCATTAAATTTTATATTCAGCAAATAAATAAAAGAGTGAAAGAAATATAGGAATTCCTTTATTTTTTGACTAATTTAGTTATGCACAAACTGTGAAATTAAATTATATTTATAAAAAGGGGCTCAAGCTAAAATTTTAGATCCAAATACAAGATTTCAGAGTTCCAAATGTTTGGGAGGTTTTCCTACTTCAGCTTTCACAGCACAGGGATGATATTGCATTGCTTACAGCAAAAAAAATTAAGGCCATGGCTGGTGAAAAGATGCCTTTTCAGAAATCCAATTAAGCATATATTTGATGGAGGTCATTGACAAGTATTAATTTCATTTAAGCAAGTGCTCTGTTGAATTGAAGCATGAAGAAAGTAGATTGGAGGTAATACTGCGGCCACCTTTGCTGATTAACAGAAGCTAATCTACTGACTCTTGACTACTCTGTAATCAGGATTCCATTTTGAACAAAATATTAATACCTAAATGATTTGAAAATGTGGCATTTCTTCTTGTCTATGTGGCCATATGTGATACTTTTGTGCGGTTTTGATGTGATGAAGGAAGGGGGTTGAGGTTGTGATTTATTTTTTTTTAAACTATTCAATCTGTATTTGATGCCACAGAACATCTGGATGTGAAGTGGCCTCTGTGGTCCAAGTATATCATTAGTGACTGGTATAAGCTCTGGTCTACTGGCCTGCTTTATGAATATATTGATTTGCTGGTACCCAAAACAACCAGCAGTTCAGTCAGCTTAAAAAACCTACTAATTCAAACTTTCCAGTCAGGGAATACACTTGGGGCACTCGTGATAAAACCAGTCTTCATGGAAAGCAATGTTCAAAAGAATGATTTTTCAAAACCCCAACACCTGACTGAGTATTTTGAGACATACCTGAATGCTGATCTTGATAATTTAAATAAATAAATTGATAAAAATATTACTATAATATAAAAACAAAGGAAAAGTTATATTTGCATAAACTCCCCACTTTCAGATAGAAGTCCAAAGCTTTAAACAGCTACAGAAGGCATCCCAATGCATTAAAGACTGAATAGAGGGAAGTGTCATGCTTTGCTCAATAGCAGCTTCTTAGGGTTAGGAGATAAAGTTTAAAAGCTGTCTAGATGAATTCCTCAGCTGGCCAATGAGGAACATCCAGTGGTCTGCTGAATTGAGACCATTAGAAATTACAGTGTGAAAGATCCAAAAGCAATAAGGAGAATTACCTTAATAAAATAAGGTTATTATTCCAACACTGGAGAAAATACTTTAGAAAATTTGCAAAGCAGAGAGGATTGTTTACATTTCTCTGTGTTGCAGGGTGAGCCAGGCATGGTTATTCTTGGAGAGCCAGGAAGAATAGGTTCACCAGGAGGTCATGGCAGTCCTGGCTCAAAAGGTGAAGGTGGACTTCCAGGACTCCCAGGCCTACCAGGGCATCCTGGGCATGATGGTGATGATGGCCTAAGAGGTAATGTTCCCAGAGAAGTTCAGAGAACACGGCAAGTTATTTTGAGGAAAACAAAGTCAAACAATGTTCACTGAAAGCCTAAAGCCTAATTTAGTTGTGAATTCACTCATGTCTTTTAGGAGATCGTGGCTCACCTGGAGCTCCTGGAGACCCAGGTTTTCCAGGGAAACCTGCTGAATGTCTTATTGGCCTGCCAGGTTTGCCAGGTAGCCAGGGAGCTACAGGCCCACCAGGTAGGATTTTCTGACCCAAAAATGCCATTTGATTGGGTGGGTGTGGGTTTTGTTTCTGCCTTCCAGTGGCCTGAGGGAGCTGAAATTGTTTCTGGATATTGGTTATAGAATAGTATGCAAGCAAACAGGAGTCTATTTAAAAGATGCTCTTTCTGTAGATGGGAGGAAGCACACACACTGACGAAGATGGATTAAGATTCAGATTGTACCAGACAGTGTAAAGGGTACTCAAAAACAAACCCAAATTCCACATGAGAAAGGATATTTCAGTCATATCTCCCCTGTGAGACTGAATGTAGATTCTGTGGTGCAATGGGACTGATAAAGAAATAAAAGAAGGGAAGAACTCAGCTAGGTAGGAAAACAGTGTAGGATCCCAAAAGTACCTGCCTGTACTGCATATGATTTTCTTTAAAAAAAAACAAGCAGACTCAGGTGTGTAGCACATGCCTTCTTGTATATATGATCTCAAAAGGATTTTTTCTTTAAAGAGTGAGTGCAAAATTGGTGGATTTTCAGGTTTGGGTTTTTCTTCATTTTCTGAGAAAGAACAAATTTGTCTACTCTCACTTTTTTCCCCCTTTTCAAAAAACCCAGCCTGGTAAGATTTTCTGAATGTGTCTGTTGCCTTACAGATCTTATGTTTAGCCTCAAACAGGCAGAGTTCAAGAGGAGTTTCTTGCTTACAATGTAAAGATAGAGATGAAAGTTTGTTTTTCAGACAAATCTACCATACTACACTGTCCTGCACTTTTCTTAGGAGGAAGAGGTGTACAAGGTTCAAAAGGAAACCTAGGTCCTCCTGGTTTGAGCATCCCGGGAATCTACGGAAAGCCTGGGGAACCTGGATTAACAGGTCTTCAGGGAAATATGGGATTACCTGGTCCCAAGGGACAGGCTGGAAGGCCAGGAATCTCTGGTTTGCCAGGTAAGGATTCCCCAAGTATTTGTTTTGACCTAGAAATTAAGTGAGTCTTTGCAGAAAGGTGTTTAGCAAAAGGGTATGCAAAAAGATCATGTTTTTCCAGACTGAAGATGCTGAAATATTTTTCTCTCAACAGCATTCATTTATTTTTGAGATTTTATGGAAAACTAATAAATCATTCTTCCTTAAATGTTGAGCACATCTTGAAGCTCTCTTGACACAGTGTGGAATTTTCTGTCATAGTCTTCTGAGAACAGCATTTTACGTAGTTGTTTATACAGTAATGTCCTTGCGTACTTGTCATTTTATTTCAGGATGTGAAATAGTTAATATCCAAAGCAACTCTCCCAGCACAATGGAAGTGCAAAGTGTTTAGTTCTTACTCAGCATTCCTTTTCAAACAAATATTTGGTAATGCCATCTTTTTCTTAAAATTTCAGATCTAGAGTCTGACAGAGTTGAGTCAGATCAAGCTCTGTTACTAACCAGAGCTAACTTTAAGTAAGCTAAGTGGTCCCTATGGGGTTGATTTCTTTGGTTTTTGTCTTTCAGAAATACGTTCAAATTTGTTTTGAAGAATAAAAAAAATCAGTCATGTAATGCTATTTCTAGCAAAGATTTTTCCTTGATATCAAATCATTACACTGTGGTAAGGAGGTAGAACGTACCTTTATATACTGAGAATCTGTAAAGCTTTTGATAAACATGTAGCACTTGACTCAGTTATGCAAACATAGACTTCTGATGGCATTTGAGGGAGTTGTTGTTCTGAAGCTGGTTTTTGACTCCTGAGCCAGAAAGGAATGTCATTCCCATACATCTCATGACTGATCTCTCATCCTTGTGTGGGTATCTCAGATAAATTATCCTTAGTGTTAGCTATTTCAGTCATTGGTAAGATCTGTTGCAGCCACTAATTTAGGTGATTTGGGGGTTATAAGTCATGATCCTGTGGTTAAAGGTGGGAAAACTGGCTTGGATAGTTACAGATATGGAGAAAAAAATAAAATAAGCAATTGAACACTGAAATGACAATAAGTGTAGTTTTCTGAAGTAATGATCTGTGTGACTGATCAAGTACTAACTAATGTGTTCCTATTGCTTGAATTGCTCAGGTGCAAGGGGAGCTCCAGGTGTAATGGGACTGTTAGGAATTCCTGGACCCCCTGGCATGGTTGGCAGTCCAGGAAACCCAGGAATCAGAGGCAAGTGACCACTGTATCTGCCTTCATTATTACTTAGAATACAGGAATTTCAATGCTCAAGTTAGTATTGTGATCCATTCTTGTGTGTATTATCCCTCCTGAGTACAGATGTTTTATTGGAATTTGAGTCTTGGTAAATCTCTCTTCTGTATATGTGCAGTCTGCAGACTGAATGTCTTGGTTTTGAAAGACAGGTGCCTGCCAAGGAAGGCAGGAGCTTCTCTTGGAATAGAAAATGTAAACCCTCTCCCTCCAAATTATTAAAAGGGGCTCTCAGGCAAAAATATGAGGACAAGAATAACAGTTCTTTAATATGTATAAACAAAATAAACTAAAACAAACAAACAACAAAAAACCCAACAAACTACAATCCAATAGGAAAATTAGAACAAGATGCAGTATTAAACAAAAAAACAAACCCTGACAGTTAGAATACAACCTGACACCCTGTCAGTCAGGGTGTTGGTAGCAGTCCCGTTTGAATGGTGGCTCCAGTAGTGCTCCTGGAGTGACAGATGGTTCTGTTGAAGCAGAGATCCTGTAGAAGGGCAGAGTTTTCTTCCAGTGGTCCAGTGGTGATGTTGAAAGGTCTGGTCCTTCCTCTGGGAAATCCAGTGGGAGAGAAGGCTGCTCCTCTGGGAATCCAGTAGAAGGCAGATGCCTGTTCTGTCCTAATGCCCAGATTATATCCCAGTGGGAATGCTTGGCTCCTCCCCCTGGGCAGAGCTTCTCACAATGGGATGATGTCATTTTCTGAGTCATGTGGTGGGTCCTCACAATGGCCCATTAAACACAAATGGCTCCCGGAGGGAGTTATCTATCACTCATAAGGCAAGGTGTTAATGGCCCATTAACAGGAGATGGTCCGGGGGAGGAGGTAAGGAAAACACTGCCCCTCCTAATTTTAATAGTTCATGAAGATGGAGATAGAATACAGACCTTCTGGAATATGTTACATTGTAACCTAGGACACTGAATGACTTCATATTTTTCAGCAGTTTTGACTTGTCACCTTTTCTTTTTACTGTTTTTTTTTTTAAGTGGCTGGTGATTTGCTCAATAAAGAGCAGAGAGCCTTTTTGCTGGTTTTGTTTTTTCCATACTATGTGGATATCATTATTATATTTATGTAACAAACACAAAATTATATGTTTATTCACTGTAAGAAATAATTTCCATCTCTTGCCATAATCTCTACTTGTATGTTTTTATTGATGATTAGAGCACCTAAGAAGCTAGTTTAAGTTGTTAATTTGGAATGTATATTTACATATGTAAATTACAATTGCTCTTGAAGATTGGCCTTATCTCGTTTCCTTTATTATATCATCTAGTCAAGTCTCTTCAGAAAATTTCACTCTATTTTCTTGCAGGTTCTCCTGGCTTCCCAGGAATAAAGGGAAGAAAAGGGTTTCTTGGAGAAAAAGGTGAACCAGGTGATAAAGGTTTTCCTGGACCATCTGAGACCTTGGTTGGTATTGGGGACAAAGGAGAACGAGGTTTAAGAGGTACACATTCATTGTTTTGTCATTAAAACTAGTCAGGGTTGTCATCTGTTTTGCAGTTCCAATGGACTCTAAAATATGCAATAAACTGACTACTCCTAAGAGTACTCAAGTGGTTTTGAAATAATTACTGCTAAACACTAGAACTTCCTTCTTATTTATGGGATAGTTGGATATTACTTTGAATGTTCAGTTCAATTTCAACAAGTCCTAATTCCTTTAAAAGGCTCTTATTTTAACACTAAATAATATATCAGTAGTATCAGGAGGCTACTGTACATATATACTATACATTCATGTTTTTACACATTTAATGTTCTGTGAGCACAGAAAAAGGCTGCACTTACCAACCAGGTGCTGGATTGCAAAGACATTAAATCTGCTCAGAAATACTTGACTGCCAGAAGAACTCCTTTGTTTGCAGTGTTAATAGAGATTCTATATGAGCTGTACATGCTTCAGTAATATTAGCTGGCTTTTTGTATCCATGTTTTCCTATGGAAGCCTTCAGGAGCTTCCTATTGTCAGCACATGAGAAACACAGAAGGTCTTAGATTTGAGCTTGTGTTTTGTTTATGTGTGTTCAGAGTGAAAATCCTATGCTCTTCTTCTGTTTCATTATCTTAAAGAGTTATAACTTTTAAAAGAGTTTTAACCTTCGTACAAAACTTGTATTCTAAGGTGGTGTTTTGTACTATTTTTTAAATGAAACTTTGTTTTAGGAGTTCCAGGCCGAACGGGTGTAAAGGGAGAAAAAGGAGATGTTGGTGTGCAAGGTCCTCCAGGTGTTGATGGGTCTGAAGGAATGCCTGGTCTACCAGGTATGGAATATATATATTGAAAATTACTGTGCCATGTGGACAGGAAGATGCTGTTGCTCCAATGCACACCAACTTGGCTCCAGAAGCAGCACTACATTCTCTCTATTAACTCTCAGGCTTTCCTGAGAATTCTGAAACTGAGCAATTTCAAAAGCTGCTGTTTGAACACCAAATGATTCCTTGTTTTCTTCCAAATATACACCATTGTTTAGGATGACAAATAGCAAATAATTTTAAATCCTGAATAACAATGAAGTCTAAAAGCTGATGAAGCCAATTTAAAAATAAAAAGAAGTCTGAATTTGTAGTATTATTTAAAAATTAAATCTAAAATATTAAAAATTCACACAAAAATATTTTAGGATTTTTTTAAGTTCAGATTAATTGTATTTCCCTTTTCAAAACCTACATATTTTACTTGTATTTCAAAAGTTAGCAGATTCCCAGTGAAAAACAGGTTTAAAAATGTCAGGCATTGGCACACTGGAATTTAGAAGGAATGTTCAGAGAACCTTCTAGACCCATCTGCATCTTTTAGTCATTAAAAGGAGTGCTAATTTAGTTAAATTAATCTTGAGGTAAGTGAGTGGAGGGAAAATTGCTTAGGTCACACTCAGGAGCTTTTTATTATGTACTACTCATGAGAAATCCATAATGAGTAAGTAATAATGTGATTGTTCCATGCTCAGAAGCTAAACTGAACTGGAGTTCAAGCAATGAAAGGAGTGTCCAGTGTATAAATACAAATTCATGATCTTGATCAAGTTCAGCTAAAATATATTGCAGTGGCTGCCCCTAGGTGCTGTCGTCACAAACCTTAATGTTGATTCATAAATTATTTGTTATTCCCTTGACTTTATGAAAACAATAATGACAATTTTATCTGTGTCTAGGGCAAAAGGCTCCATGTTGATTATGTATAAAATAGTAATACACCAAAAGAAGGTGTGTAGTAGAGGATTTTGTATCCATGCCAGCTCTAACATCCAGCCAGTGTCTAAAGCAAACATCTGAAGATGACATTTATTTCTTCATCTTGCAGGAACCAAAGGATTTATGGGTCTTCCAGGGATTCCTGGAGGACAAGGATTCCCAGGTGCTCTCGGAGACAAAGGGGACATGGGAATTCCAGGTCATTTTCTCTCGAGACATATTACAAATTCATAGAGCTCTGTAGAAGCATTTGCACAGGTCTGAGCTGTTACTGTCAGCATACCACACAATACTTAGACTGGGATTTATTCTTTAGTATCTTCATCCCAGCTTGACTTGCAGTATGCAGTTCTCCCTCTCTATCCAAATTCTTTAATTTATATATTGTTACATGTAAGAACCTCTTTTTAGAAATAAAATCACAGTTTAAATTATTTAATGAAGAATTACCATCTGTATATATAAGTAATAGCTCAAAAAACATAAGGTGTGAAATGCAATTATGATCCTTTTAAGAATGGTATCAGTATTGGTATTTTTCCAGGTCCAAAAGGCCAGAAAGGATCTCCAGGCTTTCCAGGACCATCAGGTGACCCTGGTCCACCAGGCTATGGTGGCTTTCCAGGTGACAAAGGAGATCCTGGGTACCCATCCGCTGGGCCTCCAGGAGAACCTGGTCCAAAGGTATAAAGCCAGTGGAAAAATCTTCCTGTTAGGCAGAGCTTTTGAATATAGAAACAGAACAACAGCATGTAAGCAAGAGGTACAGAGTTTGCAGAATAGATAATCTATTAGTGGTAAGAAATATGAAAATTCTATTGTGTCATTACTGTTACGGTTTGACACTGGCAAGGTCCAGTGCAAACCAGCACAATTACTCAGAAGAATTTTTAAATTTCATTATATTTCAGTTCTTTTGTGCAAGAATTTCTTATTTATAAAGATTAAATATCTTGAAGTAACTTGCTTTCTGTAGAAGTTCCTAATTCATTAAGAACAAGGATGTTAAAAAGTACATCAAAATCTCATTTTAGCAAATGCAAAAGTTTTGTAATCTATACTTGTACTGTTTGGTTGTGGTAGTCTGGTAATATCTTTGCACAAGACTTTTCTTCTTAGTAATGTATATATTACATTCAATATATGTTATGTTTGATCATATGTGTATTCCTAAGAACAAACCAGTATTTTTAAGTTAAATCAATTGGATAGCTTAACTCCACTTGTTCTAGTTGTTGAATAACTGGAAGTCTTTTTAGCTGTGAGATTATTTGAAATGTGTGGCTGAAGCTGTAAATTACTCTATAAATCCTGTAATCTGTCTAAGTGATTTGTTTATTTTCAGTATCAGCTGGGTAACCCCAAGGAGATTACTGTCAAAAAAAGCAGTAGGAATTCAAGGAGAAATGCATTTCAATATTTTTGTATAGCTGCATATTACCTAAGGAATGGATATTTGGATCAAAAGAAGAGCTGGTAGAATAAAATTGAAGGGAAATCTGTGCCAGGGAAAATATCTAAAAACAACTAGGTTAAAAATAGATCTTAGCTATGTCTAAAAGATCAGTGATGAGAAGACCTCATATTTAGTCTGCATTGTTTTTGTCTGAAAATCCTGAAGAAACATGATTACATGTACTTAACCTTTAAAATTGCATTTGATTTTTCTATTTTTTCACTGTGATTCTTTACCTGTGTGTGTGAAACTGTTTCTCAGGGAGATCCAGGTCCCCCAGGAGTTTTTGGCAGCAAAGGAGAAAAGGGCTCCGAGGGTCATCCAGGACTTACAGGAGTGCCAGGAGCACATGGGATCAGAGGGGAAACTGGAGGGGTAGGAATCCCAGGTATGGGGTGCTTTTGGAGGGGTGCTGAGCTGGTGACATGCTCGTAGAAAAAGATAATTCCTCCAAGTGCACAGGGCTGCTGCCTGGGGCTGCACACTGATTTATACTGACTGCTGTAAACCTCAACAGCTCCTCTGTGGTCAGGGCAGCCAGGCCAGCTTGTGTCCCCTGGAGAACTTCAGCAGCTGGCCAAAGCAGAAACAACAGCAAAGCTCTTAAACTGAGTCTGGATCTAGAGGTGATGCCATTTCCCCTCTGCCACACTTTCTTCCTACAGGGCAGTGTGGACCCCCTGGAGACATTGGTGTTAAAGGATGCCAGGGCCACCCAGGACAGCAGGGAGTCCCAGGCCCTCCTGGTATGGTATATAGCATCTCTCCTAAAACACTGCCCTGGATTTGGGATTTCATTTCAGTTTGAGCGTTTGTTTGCCTCCTTTTAACAGCCCCTTTTCAATGTTATCAGTTCAGCTAAAGCAAAAAGTTCTAATTTCGTTTCACTGCCAGAAAGCTTTTTACCCTTTTTTATTTATAAGTACATATCCAAGTGCATAGTCTCAAGATGTGATATACACACAATTATAAGGCTTAGGTTCTTAAGGTTTTACCTCCTAAAAGACAATAATAAACTAAGATAAGGACAGATGAAGAGAAGAAAATTAACTGGAGTAGAAAGAGACAGAGTTGTGGTTGTCTGCTAAAGCAACAGAACTAAAACAGAATAAAAATATACCTCAGAGGCAGTGTGTATGTGCAGCAACAGAGAGGCATGCACTGAAGGCTTTATTATGTCTGTGAAAATAGTGGGGGTGTTAAATCCACTGAGCTCAGTACAAGGTATATGCTGCTCTATATCAACACTATCTTTGAAGTAGCTGAGCTAATAAAATTTTAATAAAGGGGAGTCAGATCTTTTCACAACAAAATTACAGAAGTAAAAGTTATATTGTGGTCCGTTGTAATTCACAGGTGCTGTTGGAGTCCCTGGAAAACATGGACTTGTTGGTGAAAGGGGTACTCAAGGTCAGGATAGTATGCCTGGTCCCCCAGGAGTAAAGGGAGAGCCAGGTAACAGCAGTGAAATATTTTCCTTCTACTTTACAATTATTTGGGGCTTTTTTCTGTAATTATAGTGACAAGGATTATTTGGGAAGGATTACTAAGGAGCTTCTGTGAGCCAAAGCTAAGTTTATAAGTAGAAGGTTATGCATGTTTTTCTGTGTAATTTTTGTACATGCTGTCGACAACCCAAGTGCATTATAAATACTCTTCATGGGTTGCAATGTCGCCTAAAAATGTTCATGTCTGCCAGAGTCAAAGTACAGCTCTTAACGGGTCTTATGGGTTTAATATCAAAGAGATTAAAGGAACCAAAATCCTTTCAAAGGAGTCTTCTGTCTTATATGAATGTAAAGTAAAAGGAATCACAGTGTTTCCCTGCAATAGTGAAAGCTTGGGTTGGGAAACCTTTCATGTAAAAGTCACTCCTGATGTTATCAATATTCTGATAGATTTAGTCCTACACTGAATTCTGACAGAATTTTACATTGAAAATGTTTCTTTGAACGTTAGTATCAAGCAGATACTGAGAAGGTATCCTTGGTATTATTTAGAAAGCTCATGTTAACTTTGAAGTAATCACTGTTAATGTATTTTCTTTTGTAGGTATTTACAATTATTTTTCTTTTTTTCTTAATAACTAAATTAAACACAGATTTTTTTTTCTGTTTTTTTTTTCTCTGAAAAAAAGCTTCTTTTTGTAGAATGTACCTCAAATAATATTGCCCAATAAAAGTTATTCCTATAAATAAAAACCTTAAAATTTTTGGGTTTGCACAGAAGAAATGGAAATGATACATTTTATTTTACATACAACTAAACTCTACCTTTTGATTCAGTGATTTCTGAAAAAATGTATGAAACTGTGATGTTTTCTAAAAATTATTTTGAAATTTGGGTGTAATGTGACCTAATATTTTACAGGACCACCAGGGAGAGGGAACCCTGGTATTCGAGGTATTCCTGGACGTAGAGGTGAGTTGTCTTTTCAAAAAGCAAAGGCTTAATTTTTAAATCCCAGAGCCATCATCAAGTCCCCTCCTGCTTTCAGGTGCTTGAAATGGCACTAAGAGTGTCACAGGAAATCAAGAGTGTTTCTGTGCTTTTGATCAATGGTTTGGTCAAATTAAATGTCAAGAGTTGTTGCTTGTAAAGTTTAGATTGTTCTAAAAGGGAAATAAAAAAGCTGACTTCTGTGGTCTTGTGAAGGTGACATATACATTCTAGAGCTTCTGAAATTTTGCCGTGATATATAATTTGATTAACAGAGTATGCTCTCATGAAAACAAGATTCTTCTGAATAATAAGCATACTTTGAGAAAGCTGCAGTAGTTGCATTTTAATTTTGTTCATCTTTCCTTTTATATTGATAAACAGAAGGGACTCTTCCCATTTTTTAGGGTTTACATTGTATTTCTAGTGCTGGTAGAAATCCACTGATATGCTTTACTTAAAAAAAGTAAAATTAAAGCACTCTAAGATTGACATCAGAATAAAATCCTTTTGGAATAGTCTCTTATTTTATTGCATTCATATTGATAATTCCAGCTGGGATTTAGTTTGGAAGGATTTGTTAGTTCTGATGAACAAAGAAGCATTTCTTCTACTCATTCATCAATAAATATTCCCTTCTCTGGTCTGTTTATCCTCCTCTCAAGTTTATTCCTTGGGATGAGCAATCTCTGAAGTGGCTTGGATTTTTTTCATTTGCATTTTTTTAATAAAAAAAATTGGTGTGTACCTTGCTGTGAGTCCTATCTTCTCACAAGTATTTTGCTTTAGGGTAGCAAGGTGGCTTTGGGGACTTCTCTGTACTGAAAACATGGTCTGAATTCCACCTCGGCCATATAGGAAATGAATATTCGGAGTTGTCACATCACCTCACTGTCCTGACAGCCTTCCCCACATGTAATATTCACACTTTGCAGGAATCAAAGGGGACATGGGACTGCCTGGTTTTCCTGGGCCTCCAGGTGTGAAAGGTCAACAGGGAGATCGAGGACCCCTTGGACCTCCTGGCTTAGTGGGGTTACCTGGATTTCAAGGCACCACAGGCATGGCAGTCACTGGCCAGAAAGGGAACAGAGGTATTCCTGGTGCACATGGAAGACCAGGTGTGTTGTTGGAATTCCTTATTTGTCTGAAAGGATATACTGATAATTGAAAGTAGAAGTCAGCCTATCCAGAGTTGCAAGGTGGAAAGGGGTATTCCCCAAGAGAGTTTCATAATTAAACAGGTCCCTTCAGCAGTTAATGCAATATTACCATTGCAACTAACGTGATCTATACAGTGGCATTTAAATTAAAATAACTCTAAGCTTTCGAGTCCACCTGATTGCGTTACCTTGCTTTCCTCCCATGTGGTTGTAGGGCAGCTGAGATCCAGCTTTAACAAAGTGAGACAGCATGAGTGGCACTTAGGGACATGGCTTAGTGAGGACCTGGCAGTGTTGGGTTTACAGCTGGATTCAATGATCTTAAAGGTCTTTTCCAGTGCAAATAATTCTGCGATTCCAGACTTAACTACAACTGGAGGATATTCAAAACCCTGTAATGTTAAAGAGTACTGTAAGTTCTGATCTTAGACTAAATTAGCAGGCTAGGAAAAATTTGTTGGTTTTTTGGGTTTTTTTTAAAGTGTGTATGTTTCCTTGGAAATCACTGAGGTGATAAACATGAGTATCATTATGGAGCCATTGAAGGTTGCACTGCGTTGTGTGTAATCTATGTAAAAAGCTGTTGGCAGCAGTCTTCACTTACTCTGATGTTTCTATATAGGTGCTCCTGGTTTTCCTGGCCTTCCTGGTCTTTCCACTCTGAGTGTGAAAGGAAGCAAAGGTGTCCGAGGGGCAGATGGAATACCAGGGCCAAGGGGCCCAGCCGGAGACATTGGCCTTCCTGGTCCCAAAGTCAGTGAAAGGAATATTGCCTCTTTCTTACTGCATTGATAGTCTGGTCTTACCATGAAAATAATACCCATTAAACAACCGCCCAAAATCTCAAAACATACAACACACCCAAACAAGCATCCCCTCCCACCCATTTTCACAAAACCACCTTGTAATAGAGGAAATACCAAAGTGGATATAAGAAGCAAGTTTTATAGACTTAAGTGGATCAATAAGAATTGGGTTTTTTAGCTCCTGGTATGTCATTTTCTTGGCTGTTCTGTATTACAGGATAATCTGAACCATAATATGACTATTTCTAACATGCTTAAAAGTGAAGCAGATAGTTCTAGTTGCAGCATATTCTGTGAACATAATGCTTTAATATTCTGAACAAAAATAAAGTGCATTTCATTGTGTGAAGATGCTGCTCCTGTTCATTACTGATGTTCTCTGTACTGCAGGGAATAGAAGGTCGATCAGGCTATCCTGGTGCTAGAGGGAACCCTGGATTTCTTGGATTCCCAGGTGTAAAAGGTATTAATATATTTATTATGTACACTCCCGTGGGCCAAATACAATCATTTACATCTTGAGTTATAATATTTGTATATGAGGGTTCTAGAGACATGAGGCTTTGTCATGAAAATTGGGGTATAAGTCAGGTCTAAATGAAAGCATTCACTAAGAGATTTTTCACTGAGGTGCATGCTGTGGGTGGATTCAAACCTATGTTCAGGTGAGGAAGGTAATTGTTGACACATCAGCAACCTTCAGGCAAATTCAAAACAAAAGTTTGTCCTTAGTGGGTGATGAGCTGTAAGGACTTTGGCACTAAGTATGCCAATTGGAAATCTCCCACTACTGCTAGAAAATGTGACTTTTTGACAACCTCTTAGCTGCAGAACTCAGGAGGATTTATTCATAATTACAGCACATCATAATTACAGTCCTCTATTTGCTGTAAGAATAGTTCCAATTATAATCTCATTTACAGTTTATCAGCAGATGAACTGTTAAATGTATTGGCTTCATTAATTGCATATTCCGAGGGTAAGTTGAATCACTAGCTGGTTAAAAATTCTTTTAATTTAGACAATTTTCTAGTAATTTAAATATGATGTAGGCCTGCATTACTCCAGTATTCTCATTTTTCAATTGCATGATTTACAGTCACACAGAATTGTCATTACCAGTTTAACCTACTTGTTAGTGATCCATGCTAACTATTGTGCATTTTAAATTTGTTATAGTTGGCAAAGTCCCCACACAGACAGTAATCTTACTTTCTTAAACAACTCTCATTTCACATATGTCAAATCTCCTGACACGGTATTAAAAATACTTTCTAAGTAATATTTTTGTTTCAAGCAGAACTCTGGAGCATAGCCTGAATGTAACCTCATGTTGTGCACAGTGAAAAGAATCACTTACTAAATTTATCATCCAAAACTCTACAATTCTCTTAAAGCCTTCAGCATAACGGACAGTAAGGTTAAAGGGAGCTGAACTCCACTTGAAGGCTTCAGATCCAGTGACGATAACATGTAAGACAGAAAGGACATTAGTCTGAAGTTGAGAATTTAAACTCAGTTTATGGACCAACGTTCATATAGACAAGCATGACAGTATTATCTCATAAATTAAATGCAGGTGACCTGTAAATTATAGTTGCAGCAGAGGTGGAGAAACCCACTTTCACATTTCAAACAAGTCTATAGGCTGTGTTACCCTTTGAGAACTTCATGTGGATTGCATAGGACTCTTCAATAAGCCTCTGAAACTTTGACAGTTGTTTTGACATTTTAAACCAGACAGATATATCTTCAATCTTCTCTTTTAGGAGAAAAGGGTAATCAAGGATCCCCAGGACCACAAGGTGCAGAAGGGCCAAGGGGACCAAAGGGCCAGCATGGTAACCAACCCTTCGTCTTCCAATACTAGCTAACTTAGGTTGATTTATTTGGTTTGTTTTGTAGTTTGCTTGCTTTCTCTTAATGTAAAGCAGTAGTTCTTCATTATATTTTTGCTGCTAGGCCCACCTGGAGTCTCTGGAAAAATATTCTCCATCCCAGGAAGCAAGGGTCCTCCAGGAGTGCCAGGAATCCCAGGAACACCAGGTGATCAAGGAATTCAAGGGATTCCGGGACCACAAGGTGATTTATACTTTTACCTCTATGCATGTCTGTGTGTGCTGCTTAGCAGAACATTTTGGTTTGGTGGAAAAACTTCTGCATATAAAATTGACATGTCTTTCAAAATATTTCACCATATTTAAAAATACCTCTTGTACCTTAAAACCGTAATATTTCTAACCTGTCCCATTGCCTTCCACCCTTGTGGTTAGTCAGTGAATACATCCCTCAATATAAAACCTAAGGAATATAGTGAATGAAAACATTCCCCATTTTCATACAACCAGAACCAAGCTCAGGATGTTTGTCATTTGTGGGGAGGAGGGAATTACCACCTGTCCTAGAAGTACTCTAGATGTGCTCCAGGGGGATTGTGTCTTTCCTAGTCTGGGGCTGGGAAGGAAAGGACAGGCTGGCTTCTTCTCATTGGCACCAAAAGGGAAGCCTGTGAGGAATGGGGAAGGAAGGAGAAGGTAGGGTGATGTGGATGTGCACTGGGCATCTGGCCACCCTTCCAGTACCACAGCCTTGCACCCCAGGCAGGGAGCTCAGGGGGACAGGCCTCCTGAAGGCATTTTTCTGCAGTACTTCCAATATTTCCTTGTGATCTTGATAGGAGAGATGATCACATTTGCACCATAGATAGTCTGAAAACATAGTAAATTCATGCTTTTATTCTAACACAGCTAGATTTATGTGGGGATTTTAACTTTATTCTTTACCAGTTATTAAAATCTAGAATAACTTACTGCCATATGCCTCTGTTTTTTTTTTTCTTGATTGCAATTTAGGACCTAAAGGAGTAAAAGGTCTACCAGGACGTTTTGGTCATCCAGGTCATCCAGGATTGCCTGGTCCAAAAGGAGACAGGGGATTTCCAGGACAAAGAGGTACAGGAAAGCAGAATCTCTGTTTGGCTGGTCCTGCTGAATTTGCAGATAAATTGTACTGCTGATTCCTGTAAATCCTTCTTCTTACATGTACTGTAATTTACAGAACATTTACAGTAGCTTTAGGGATACATGTAAGCACATTCTTAGCTTTTAACAGATGTATGTTCACAGCTGAAAAAATAATTTACAGAAATATGCCTTGACTGTGCTTTTCTGTTATTAATCCCTTCTGTTTAGTCTCTTGAAATCCCTTGGTACCAGGGTGCCTTTTTATTACATTAAAATAGAACCAAATATTTTTATTTAGGCATCACAAAATGTTTTTACTTTAAGCTTTTTTTGGTAAAAATGCCCATGGTTAAAAATACTTCACAATTCCATGAAGCTATGCAGTGTAAAGCTGCCTGAGCTAGATCTGAAGGAATTCCTACATCTGGAACAAATACTAACAGTTTTTAAGTTGTTATTGGTAATTTTTTGGTAGTTTTCAAGCAGTTTCACTAATATAAAAGAAATGAAAATTCAAAAAAAATTGTAATAGTTGCAGACATATTTATTTTTCATCCACAGGACAACCTGGATTGATTGGCTTTCCAGGTCTGCAGGGGTTACCTGGATCACCAGGTACTATCATTGCCGGTCCAGCAAGAAAAGGATTTATCTTTACCCGGCATAGTCAGACAACAAAGATTCCTTTGTGCCCACGTGGGACATCCCAGATCTATGTTGGCTATTCACTGCTTTTTGTACAAGGAAATGAACGAGCACATGGACAAGATCTTGGTACTGTATTGGTAAAAAATTTCAGATTGCTTTCTTAGAGTCCAGTAATGCTAAGTTGTCATGAAACCAAATTTACAGTAAGTGTGTGAGATGAGCACTGGTTTCAACCATCCATCTCCATAGTGGCCTGGAGTCAGTTCAGGAATCATGGTTTAAAAGTCACCTTTCTTTCCTGCATTCCTATATTCCCTTGTTTATATCCCTAGAGTTTTTTGAGGAGGAATTCAGTTACTTATGGATAGATGTCTAGTATAAGCCTTCACAACATTTGCACAGGGCTGACAGTAACAGCACAGAATGTGAAGGATAATCTTGTGGGTTTTGGAGACTAAGTGTGATGTTTTAGGGTGTGAACAATGTCACCAGAAATTTTTGCTTGAGCAGCTAAATCCCTGCCATTGTGTCAAGGACTGATACCATTCCAGAAGAGTGTATTATTTTAACAGATTTTGTTCTTAGCCCTTGTTTATTATATACATATTTTTGTATAAACCAGAAGCATTTTGCTTTCAGATCATTTTACTGTACAGACACTTCTTGCAGTTATCAATTGTTTTTAATTCTTCCTGCAGTAGATTGGGCGCCATCGTGTGTCTCTTCTGGTCACTGCACTAAATTTAATCTATCTGTCACAAACGTCTCCTCTTTTGTGTTCTAGGAACAGCTGGTAGCTGCTTGCAGAGGTTCAGCACCATGCCATTCTTGTTCTGCAGCACCAATGACGTTTGTAGCTTTGCCTCTCGCAATGACTACTCCTACTGGCTGTCCACTGCAGTGGTGATGCCACCAGACATGGCACCCATTTCTGGCAGGGCACTAGAGCCCCAGATAAGCAGGTAAGAGGATAAGAATTGTAGCTTTTCTGCCATGGAACCACAGAGGCATCAAAAATTGTTTTAAGTGGCAAATCTTAGGCAAGACCTGCCCATCTCAGCCAGTACGAGCACTGACTTCAACAGCCTGGTTTTTGATTACTCATCTAAGTATATCAAATATTCAGTGACACTCTCAAGAAAAGTTAGAATAAAGCTAAGGTCCCACCACAGGGCCTGTTGCTGCAGAGCCAACATAACAAAATGGCACACTGTTCTACTGATTGCAGGGGTTGTTTTCTTAAGACCCTATCATTATGGATATTAGAGACAGACTAAAATTAAATAAATACAGTTTGTTATTTAGAATTACAGCGCGAATCAAGATCTGCTTTCATTTCTGGATGATGTATTTACTGTGGTTGGTGAAGAACAATGTAAACTGAGCTGAAGGTTCTCAGCTATGAAACACCCTTCTGGAAGTGTGGCCCTTTCTAGTTGCTTAGAATAGCTGAGAAGGATGAAGAACAACTTAAGAGAAAAGTTCTAAAAGCATGTAAGACCTAGAGCAGGAAAATCCAAGGTGGGAAGGCAGGCACTGTATTCTTATCCTCTGTCCTGCCCTACCCAGTTTTTGCAAACCAGTAGCTCAGCTTCAGTATCCTCATTTAGGAAATAGACTTTTTCTAATCTTAGCAAATAAAGGTACAGAAGTGCAGAACTTTGAACTAAACCAGAACAACAAAAAGTAGTGAGAACATGAAAAAGGTAAAATTTTGCTCATTACTTCAATAAAGGCAAAATTAAGAAGCTCAAATATTCTGGAATTACTTCCCACCTTTAAACAGTTTTAGTCTGTTACTAGTAGAGATTGCAAAGCAATTGCAAGGTAAGGCACATGGGTTACCTTCAATTTATTTACTCCTCATTAAGCACAGAAACCTGTGTGATTAGTAGCATTTATAGCATGGTATAAGCATTTATAGCATGCTTTCATGTTTTCCCTCATGTCTGCACTGAATGTCCGTGCTTTCCTTTACAGGTGTGTTGTCTGTGAAGGAGCTGCAATGGTAATAGCAGTTCACAGCCAAACAACTGTAGTTCCTGCATGTCCAGATGGCTGGATATCTCTCTGGAAGGGTTTTTCTTTTGTTATGGTAAGGATATAACAACTTGAATTATTCATTTTATGTCCTCTCATTTTCATTGGTGTTTTCAGCTGTTCATAGCTCATTTGTTTCTTAATAACTGTTAAATTCTTTTCCTTTTTTTTTTTTGCCTCTGCCAAGAAGTAGAAAATAGTTCTATTAATTCTTATTCAATTCCTAAAACACAGAAACAGCTATTCTAATCTGTTCACAAAAATAGGTGTCAGGAGGGAAGGCATAAAAGATGAGAGAAGTACTAAAGGACTTTAGTCTGACACAAATTGAGAACTGTTTATGGGACTAACAGTGTATTTATAATAGGGGACGTAGCATTTCATCTTTATTACCCATGTTTGTGGGATGTCAAAGGGATGCCAGCAAATGAAGTTAGAAAAATTTTAAACCTCTCTTTTTTGCATAATGTAAAGTCCCTCTAGGTCTAGGATGAAATTTTTGTTTCTCCTGTGATTTGGTCCCAAGTAGTAATAATAGTAAACCTGGAAAAGAATGAGAGAATAGCATTTGGTTAAAACAATTTCCAACATCAGCAAAGTTAGATGGTATTTTTCTAGCCAATTTTAAACTGTTGTAAATCATTTTAGAGCTACTTCTACAAGAATTTACCAACGTCAGAGAAGGAAAATGCCTTTTCTTCTTTTTGTGTTTGGAGAAGTGATCAATGCAACACAAAGTATGAAAACACACCCCCACCAATTTGCTTTATTTTTAATGTAGTTACTGTTGTTCTCAACTGGACAGAAACCAGCTTTCTAGTCTTCGTACTGGTTAGTTTCATGCATTTCATCGACCTGAAAAAGACATTTACAGGGACTTAAGAAATGCCATAACTTCCTGAATTTTCAGAAGGCTTCTGTGCTTCATTGTAAGTTTTATCAAACAAATCTGCATTCATTTTATTTTGTCCAAGATACACAACAGAGCATACAGTACGTTTTAGAAAGAGGTTTGGCTTGTTGTTTGCTTTTTTTTTTACCTGCAGTTTATTAAAAGCTAATGGACAAGTTCTCATCAAAATGTTTTGGTGGTTACAGTACACAAGTGCCGGCTCAGAAGCTTCTGGCCAAGCATTGGCATCTCCTGGATCTTGTCTGGAAGAATTCCGGGCCATCCCATTCATAGAGTGCCATGGCAGGGGGACATGCAACTACTACACAAATTCCTACAGTTTCTGGTTGGCATCATTAAATCCAAGAAGAATGTTCAGGTAAACTTTACTTCCCTGCATCCCTGTGCCCAAGGAGACAATAAATGCCTGCAAAACCTGGGGTAGCTTCCTTTGTTCCCTTCACGTTTGAACACCTCTTTGGTAGGTGCAGGGTCATTCTGTAGCACACATTTCTTTGAGCCAGGAATTTCAAGGTGGTTGTCAATAATTCTAATCCAAAGCCTCATTGTCTCTCCCTATGTTTTAAAGGAAAAAATTGGAATGTTTGGATTTTTTTCTTTCAGGAGACCTGTGCCACAGACTTTGAAAGCAGGACAACTAGAAAATATCATCAGTCGTTGTCAGGTCTGCATGAAGAGACCGGTCTAAACAGTGGCCACTCTTCACAGAACATGAAACTCTGATTTATTGCAAAGACTTGCCCAATTCTGAAGAGCTATAATTTATTAAAGTCCAGCTGCATCTGGAAAGAAAATTATAAATTGCCAGTGCAGCACTGTGGTGAGGTAGAGCAACAGTTTGACTTTGGTCTTTGGCAAATGACAAAGCACTTTGTTGGAAGAAACTTATAACGGCATCTGCAGGGGTATCTGCTGAACCTTGTCATTCCTGAGCTGCATCTTCACCATAAAACCACAGCATCACAAGATCTTTAATGAAAGATGTCAGTGCTGCCTTGTGTCATGTGCTTTTCAAATGGCAAGACAAACTAAATGCTCCTGTATCAGCTTACATATGTTCAGTGTTCCAAGTGCATCATTAGATATCATTCTAGATATCACATTGGATATCATTCATCATAGATATCATTTAAGATGACAGTCTGGCACTTATGAGAGATAGGTTTCAATAGGAAATATTTTCAGTGCACTTTTAACTATATAATGATTCATTAAGAGTTGTTTTGGTTTGGTTTTCTTGTCTAATAAACAAGTATCTCTCCACGTACCTCACCCTTCCTCTGGCTGGCAAACAGAATACAAAGCTTTTGTATCACTGTGATAATGATAATGGTGCTTGACTGGCCAGAGAGGGAGGGACAGCAGGCACTGGGCAGGCAGGACAGTGGTGACAGGCACTGGTTGTGTGCTCTAGAGTGGCTGTGGCTAAGGGCTGACTGAAGAAAATGTTGGAAAGCTTTCTTTAGATTCCATGGCTTTTGACACAGATCATGCAATCTTTGAGTTCTTCAAAGCTGGCAGTATTGGGCCTCTATTGTGATCACATGCTATTGTCTCTCCTGAAGACAAAATTATATTTACCATATAATTTGGCATTTTGTTAGAATTAAAAATAACTGTATGGCTCAAGGGCTCCCATGGCATTATCAGGTTGTCACACACCCATCAGGATGTGATTACTGACAAAATCTGTATTTCTACTTTACAGTATTTCATATTTAAATATTTATCACAAATTGTATTCTGTATTTAAATATTTAGCATGCATATCTGCAGATGAAACCATTTATTCCATCCAGATAAATGTATGCATCCAGAATTTAAAAAAAAGACTGATATTTAAATTGTACCATCTAAGCACTGACTTATATACAAGAATCCAACTGTAAATGAACATAAATACTTGAAAAGCACTTTCATTTGCTCATATAAATGATATAAAATTGTAGCTCTGAGGTTTTTTTTAAATATTTATAACATTGCACTTGCAAGGCTATTTAAAATTGTAATATTGACATTTAAAATGTTAATATTTTTTAATACTTGCACAATTTATCAGAATTTCAGTATTTAGTGTAACAGAAGAAGCCTAATTCATCTCAGTAGTTCTGTTAATGCACCATTTTAAATGTAGGGTCTAGCAATTCAATGAAATAACCAGGATTTCTCATTTAGATGTGTTTTTTTTAAGCCAGTGAAATTTTATATTGTTTCTGTTAAATACTTGCATTGTGTTTGTCAGACTTTTTGAATTTTCAGTGTTAACCTAACTAAGAAAAGGTTTTGTCTGTATTCCATGCAAGTTTCTTACGATGGAGCTAACATGAAGATACCATTTACATGAACTGAATGGATATTTTAAAATTATTGTTTGCTTGAACAGTCATAGTAATTCTGTTGCAAGGTATAATTGTGAATTTACAGGGTTTTATGAAGAATCTCTTTGCAGATGCACTACTGATAAGAAAGTATTAATGTCAAGTTAATATTAAGTCTTTCATTTGAATAAAGCATGGGGTTGAGGTTGTCTTCCTTAAAACAATCACATACTAGGACTTCTCCTTAAACTCTGAAGTTTGCTTTAAATACTCAAAGATAAAGACCACACCTGTTGCTTGGTAGATTGTTGGGGTGCTAGTGGTTTCTTTTTTTTCTTTAAGGCTCATTGCAGTTGTCCAAAGGCATTGGAACAACATAGGATCAATGGCTGTGGAGATTTTCACATAGAACTTGCTAGTAAAATGCAAATGTGAGTACCTGAAGCTGAAGTCTGCTGGAAATGTGTCCAGCAGAGAGTAATATGTAAGGAGAAGGGAATGGACTTACCAAAGATAAGGTACAGAGTTACTATGTGGAAGTTGTGCCGTGTTCCCATTTTTGGATTCTGCTGCTCATTTTTTGTGTGGCCTTCAACAAGTTACTAAAGAAAGGTATTGATAAATAGCTCTAGATTTTGAGTGCTCAAAATTAGTCTTTCTTTCAAAAGCATGAAATACAACTGCAGGGACACAAGCCTGGCATAATACAAGCTAGACACTGGAAATCAAAGAAAAACTTGGAAAAAGGTAATGTTAACTTCTCACTGCAGCTGCAGATCATTTTACTTCCCTACTGCTAATGGGTGTTATGAGGATTAGTTCACTGATGTCTGTAAATGCTTTGGGAGCCTTAACTGGAAAGTGCTGGTGAGGTGTAACCTGTTAATATATTGTACTGAAAGAATGGACACATGAGAAATTGGGAATAAGGGGCAAACAATGGGGGCTGTACTCTGCTAAATACAGCAGCCAAATAAAAATATTTTGACTAAATAAAAGACCCATTTCCATGTTGGTTTATTTTCTTTTATTTTCCTTTCCAGTACTAATGATCTTGTCCACTACCTGTGCATACCAAAGAAAGTGTTATCTGATTAAAACAGAGTTTGTCCTGAGAAAGACACTCACTCTCTCTGACCTGGACCACACTCCAAGTGTAGCACTTGAGTGTAAATACCCAAGCTGGGTCTCTGCATGCCAGCTTTCTTCCTGCATATATTCCTACACAGGATGCTGTGATGAGATGGGGTTTTTCTTCTTATCAGCTGTTTCAGGGCTGTTGTGGATTCAAGATGAGAATTTACATTGATGACTGGTAGTCTATATTGCTAACACACTGGTGGTTAGGTTGTTGCTCAGTAGTGTTTGCTCCAAGTTATGGACTTTTCAGTCTCCCGGTGAGGAGAAGCACAGAAATCTGGGAGGAAGCAGGGAGGGGACAGGTGCCCTGAACTGGCCAAAGGGCAATTCCACACCACAGAACCTCATGCCAATATATGAACTGGGCAAATTACCTGGAAACAGGAGGCGGATGGTGGATCAGGGACCAGCTTGGCATTGGGCAGCAGGGGGTGAGCAATTGCATTGTCATCACTTTTCTTACTTGGGTTTTATCTCCTTTATCTCCTTTTTATTACAATTAGTAGTAGTAGTACCATTATTATTACTACTATGTTTCAATTATAAAACCATTCTTACCTCAACATGAGTTCTATTTTATTGTCCTGATTCTCCTCCCATCACATGGTGAGGTGCGATTTGGGGAGTGAGGGCCTTTGTGGTCCTTGGTACAATCAGACAGTGTGAAGAAAGAAAAAGGCACAACCTAAAATTACTATCAAGAGTTCAGCATGAAAATAAGGAGGACAAACCTCCAGAACTGTGTTGTATGGAACATACATATGGATGCCCTTTTAAATCACTGATCTGAAAATCAAGTATATCTGCAAGCTTTCAGAGGAAGTTACTTGTGCAAGGACCTGTACACAATGCAAAAAAATGGAAAGAACATCCTGAGGGGGGAAGGGATATAGCCTGATGTAATTCCTTCTGAGAGGGAACAGAAGATGGGGCAGGGGTAGTTGTGACCATTGAGTGGTAATTCATAATGTGATACTGCACTAGAAATCCCCACCAGAGCTTTTCTGGAAGATTTCCCATGACTCAGAACAACTCAAGTGACTTGCCTGTGACCACTGAATTTATTAACAACAGTCATATATTCAATGGAACAAAAACATTCACAAAACTGATCTCAACATAAAATTATACATGGGTAATCACACCATATTTCTAGTGTGCTTGAAGAACGAGTTTTTAGACTATAATTGCTTTGGAGTTTTCTTGTTCATTTTTATTTTGAAGATGAAATCCTTTTGATAGTTTATAAAATAGTAAAGAAGAGGTAAAATTGAGGACTCCACATACAGAATAATGAAGATTGCCTGGTAACATGCGCTTGAGGCACAGCTCATGTTTCAAGGCGGTCAAAGATGAAATGGAAGATCTTAAGGCAACTATATCATTCTCAGTGTTAGACAACTTTTATTTAGTAGGAGATCATATTTCTGACCACTTGCCTCTGTAAAACAGTGCTGTTGATATTTGTGAAGACCTGAATAAGCAAGTTTTAAGCCCTCGATCAATATATGCTTCTGCAGTGGAACTGCTACACCTTCTGACCTCCAAAACATTGTAACCATAAATCCAGAGATGGGGAAACCTCAGAGCAGCTTTGCTTTATTTAAAAAAATATACTTCATATACATAAAGCATTTATAGCATCTTTCATAGCATCTTTCATTGTATTTTCCTTTCTGGAGCTGGAAAATGGAGTTATGCCATGAAGCAGCAGTTGCTCCTCGGATCTCTGAGAATCAGTTTCAGAAAGGGTCAGCTGCTGGTACCCCCCGGCAGCGCTTTAGCCACGTCGGGAGCTAGTGCTCTGCTGGGCGGAGCCGGCGTGTGCGCCGGGAGTCAGCGCAGCAGGAAGGGACGCCTGTCACCCCCGCTTGGTAACAGGTGTTCTGTGACGGTACCGGGCCGGCGATGGCTGCGGGCCAGGCAGGGCCCCGGGAGCCGAGAGCCCGCCGGACGGGAGGCTGCTCGGGCGGGGCTGCGCCGCACAGCCCTCGGGGCACAGCGCCCGCGGCCACCCGCGCCTTGCAGTGCCCGGCTCCTGACGGTCCAGAGCTCAGCACACAGCCAGACACGTTCTCCGTGTGCCGGCACGGAGCGCGGCTCCCCGCCGGAGGACAGGGCACAGGACACAGAGCAGTCCCTCTGTCCCGCTCCCGCAGCGCCCGCCGGGGCCGCGCCGCGGGTCACCTTGCCGGGCACCCCAAGGCGCCTGCGCGGCGCGCGCCTGCCTTCAGCAAAGATGGCTGCCCCCGGCTCCTTCATCCGTGAGGCACCGGCGGGAGCTGCTTCCGCCCCCCTCCGGTCACGTGATACGCGGCCCTTACGGAAGCCCGATGGGGACGTGCAGGGCGTGCTTGGCGGCTGACTCGCGGAGCGTGGTGCGCGCGCGGTGCCGCGGTGCCTGACGCGCTCCCGGCCGGGCCGGGCCGCNGCTGGGCAGCGGGAGCGGCGCTGTGCTGGGGGCTCTGCCCGCCCGGGCACACCGGGGGTGAAGCGGCGGGGTGTTCCAGAAAAATGGTTGTCAGAGTGACGTTTTTCTTCTTACGTTCTCCAGTATTCTTTTATTAAAAAAAAAAAAAAAAGTATTTTGTGTTAAAACGTTCTGCTGGGGTAAAACAAACTGGAAAGAAAGCAGTCTTTAGTGTTTTGTGATCGTATAGCCGTGCTGGTGTGTAATAGGTACATTTTGTTGATGTCATCCCAGTGCTGAGGAGAGGGACCCGTGTGGTGTCCAAGTTCAGCAGCTGTAACTGCTCTTTGCAGAACGGCTTTCAGCGCTTAGCCTACTCCTGGTGCTCCTCTGGCTCAGATTGTTCCGTTCCTTCTTTGTCAGCTCACGGCCTTCCTGATCTGTATTCTCACAGTTATAGTGCCCCAGAGTACAGTCCTTTGAGTCCTTAATTCCTATCCTTAACTTTGCTCTGAGTCTTCCTCTTCCCCTTTTTACTTGTCCAAGGATATCTGGACGCTTGCCGAGGGAACACTTTGTGGCTTTTGTGCATGTGAACAGAGAATCTGTGAAGTAGCCACATCAGGAAAAAACAGTAATGGAGCTGGAGAAACCTCTTGTGAGCTCAGTGCTGGCAAAGCTATACTGTTACCAGAGCTCATCTTCTTGTATCTGGGACCCCACACTGCAGAACACTCCCGGTTGCAGCACAGATATGGCCAATGTCTGATTATGGCCAAAATGCTGCCAAACTGTCATTGCTCACATTTGCATGCGTTCCTTCACCCTCATCTCTCTGTTCTTGTTTAGGAGAGGTACTCCTGTGTCTTTCTGAACATGTAACTCACTTTCTATAACCTTTGTTTTTTCTCTCTTGCCTTACCATCCTCTGGATTTCCTCCTTCCTTTCTTTCATTAAATGCTGTTGATGCTCATCTGCACTTCAGCTGTTCTCTGTCTATTTGTCCTGTATTTGTGATTGGATTTTTATTGTCTTATCATACTCAGACTTCTACCATCATACCTCTTTAAGAGGTACTTAGTTCTGTAAATATCAATTCTAAAATCCTCAGTCTTCTGATTTATTATTAATGCTTTATGTAAAATGTTTTGTGTAATAAGGACATTGCAGAAAACATAACTTTGTTTTGGTCAGAAGCTTCGTTAAAATGTTTTATCGGTAGCTGAGATCTCACCGTTTCTTGTTTTGCTGTTCTCTTGTAAAAAGAAGTAAAAATTGAAATCACTTTGACAGCAAACCCAGTCCTCGGTGACACAAAGTAGACAAGAATAGGAACATATTGAGGTATTGCATATGTAGGTCCTTGGCAAGTGCTGCTAAACCCACACAGTGCTGTTTAGTTTATAAATACTGCTGTCTGGTTTTGTGTAGGTTTTGCTGTGCAGCTGGAAAGCAGTTGTTGTGCAAGCAGACTTGTGTCCAAAAGCCACACAAACTGTGGGGAAGCTGTGGTGCAAACAGTGCTTCAGGGCAGGGATACCTGATCACTAAAACTGGAGCCAGCCAGGTGTTTCAAAATGAGAGTGAGCAAGCAGGGAAACACCTTCTGTCACATGTGAGCAATAAGTGTGCTTAAAGCTCTTGCCAGTCAATACTCTGAGTACTGTATGTTCTTAAAATTTGGTCTCTTTACGTGATTTTTATGGGATTGGGAAATGCTTTACTGATCACAGACAATGTTTAAAATGAAAATCACCTTTTGGAATGTAGAAATCTCAGAAGGCTATGTATTTAGTTTGTGTCACTGGCTGATCTAGCCAATGTCTTGCAAGAGGGACAAATCTAGTTTGTAAAATCAAAAGGTAGGCTGAAAAAACTACATGGGGAAAAAAAACTACGTGTGAAAAGGTTAAAATTTTTGAAGTGACAGATGCTTAAGCACTTCTTGAACTGCTATGAAGTGTTTATTCCTAATTAAATGGGGTTTTTCACTTTCTTTACTTGAAGCAAACAATCCAGGTGAATTAAATGTGGAGCGCTTCAGGTGTTTCCTTTAAAATTGTTTTTTAAAGTTTACATAGAGCTTTTTTTAAGGTTACAAAGTGGCCTTTTTGCCTGCTCTGTGATCACCTGTTCTCCTACTGTGCTACAGTGACACTTGGAGATTACTGAGATACTTTATTTGATCTGTGGTGATAGGAAGCCTTGCAAATTACACTGAGGCTGGGAGGATGGACTGACAGGTGATCACATCTTGGGTATTCTCAGTGTGTGTGCATTCGTGTGTTACCCAGATCCTTCTCCATGCTTCTGCCCGTTGTCTGAAGGTTATTCAAGGTTTTATTGCTAAATGTGGAAGAATTGCTTGTGTGAGATGGTGGGAAGGAGGGCTCGTGGGCTGTCTCATCTGCCCTGTGGCTGCTCTGCACTGAGCCCTTTTGCTCTCCAGGTTCTGCACGTTCAGCTCAGCAAAGCGCACACGCAGCAACAGACGTGCCCTTGCTGCCAAAAATAGCAAAGAAATGTAGTTGCAATTTTAGTGGCAAACCCTGCCTTTTTGCCAGGATGGGTTACTTCATTTATGGACCTACTTAAGCAACACCACTCATAAATTTTGTGCTAGAGTAAGCCATGCTTCACACAGGCAGGCTTGCCAGGAAAGCTGTATTTACACGTTGTGTATGGAGATATATATATATCTATATATATGTCTGGAAACTTCGCTTTCCCATTCTAACCCTAAAAAAAGCCCATCACCTCAGTGAGAGCTGTTGACAAGCCCCTAGGACATTGCCTGGATGAAAAGTTTCCCACAACCAGTTCTTGCAGCTCAGTGTTTGCACTGGGAGCCCTTTCCAGCCCCTCTCCAAATGCAGCTTCAGGGTATCTCTTAACCAAGCCCATAACTGTTATCTGCGTCTGAGCCATCAGCAAGGTCCACCGGCCACTGCCCAGGTAATCAACTTCTCCCAGCTGGTCCCTTTCCAGCCACCTCCAGGTGCAGCTCTAGGGTTTCCTTTTCTCTCAACCCTAAATCCTACTTCACACTCCCAATCGCCTTGGTCTTTGACACAACTCCCAGCAATTGCATTTGTAAGTTTCTCACAGCCAAGTTTCTAGGAAGCTCTTCCCACTGCTTCATTTCAAATCACACTCATTTTCTAGGAGAATGTATATATAAGGTATTGGCAAACTTTAAGTTTAAATAAAGTCTTGTTCTTTCTCCTCCTCATCTTCTAGCAGTTCCACAAAATTAAGATGTTAATTTACAGAAAAATATAGAAGTGAGAAGTTTAAAGAATTGCTGCACTTAGGAAGGGTTAGGAATATTCTGTTTTCAAGCTGATTGGACGGGCTCTTGATAAGGAACTTTGTCCTTGTAAGATGGGGTAAGATCTGGGTGACTGACAGTGAACAGGAGGCTGCTGCTCAGGCTGAGTCTTTTCTGCCTCAATGTGCAGTTTTATGAGACTTCAGCCATTTTCTCAACCACTAGTATACTGGATTTGTGTAAATGCAAATCAATTTCAATTTCTCAGCAATCCTGAATAGATTTCCTATCAATCCTACTCATTCTTTGATGTGTTTGTTTGCTTCTGTTTCAGAAATAGAGACATAAACAAATGTTCTGTGGTAAGTTAGCTGCAGAATTTCTAGGTTGGTTTGGTTTGGGTTTTTTAATTTGTTGTGGCTCAATTTGAGAACCTTCAATTCGAGCCTTGTCACAGTATCACTTTGTTGTTCTTTCATTGTCTGCACCTCTCAGCACTTTGTGACTACACTTCTATGAATTTTACTGGGTGGTTTGTTCCTTTAAATCAGACTCCAGTTAGGCTCTCCCAGTTCCCCATTAATCCAAAGCATCTCCTCCCCATGCGTGTGCGGGGTTCCTGTCACGCTCTCAGAGCTATGGGTCCCTTGGCAGGATGAGCGGGGCCACGTTCCCGTCGCCGGCGGCCGAGATGGCGGAGATGAACCGGCTGCAGTACGAGATGGAGTACACTGAGGGCATCAGCCAGCGCATGAGGGTCCCTGAGAAGCTCAAGGTGGCTCCTCAGAGCTCTGACCTGGACATGGAGAGTCAGGAAGGATTTCCACACGCCAGCGTTACTATGCAGGTTCCAGAGCGGATTGTAGTGGCAGGTACGTCTGTGTCGCAGTGCAGGTGAAAACTTTGTTTGGAAACTTCCCCGGATTTCTGGATGCAAAAAATATATAGTGATGTGTCATTTTTAAAAGAACAACCTGTAAAATGCTTTCTGGGGTTTAAACAGCTAAAGCTCTTTAACTTGGGAAATTTTTTTTTAAGGTCTGAAAATGTTTCATGAATAGTTTTGGTGTAGCTTGTAATAGAGACAGTTGATGAATTAATTATGAACAGAAGGCTTAATTGCTGCTGTTTCATCTTACTATGCTATTTTTGGAGAAAAAAAAATACTGTTTATTGATTTACACCTGATTTTTAGTAATTAACTGTAAGCTAAAGTAACCATAACAAATTTTGGGGGTGGGCTTTATATTTGTCATGCAAAATGTGTTTGATTTTAATCAGAATGCTAATTTTGTTAAGAATCTGGGTTATGAGTGGACTCTATCAATATTACTTTAGGTTTTGTGGTCATGGGCTTTCCAGTGACAGATCCAGAACTGCTGAAAGTCTAACAGTTTGCAAAATGTGTGACATATATATATTTTATGCTTTGATGTCCCCAGTCAAAGACACCACTGATAAGACTGTGTCTTGAGTGCTCTCACTTGCATAACAGTTGATGTGGTTCAGGGTTACTCAGGATAATTGTCCTCATCCTCAGAGAAACTGCTCTAGTTAATGTCAATGTGGTCTTTATGCGCACTTTAACAGCAGTTTTTAACATACAAGACCTGTTAAAGAAGGTTATACTTTATCATTTGGCATAGGCAAGAGAAGTTACTGCTGTAATGTCTTTTTGAACTTTAAGCACTGGCCTTCAGGCCTCAGAACAATTTACTTTCTATTGACAATTGATGTTCTTGCAGGTAATAGTGAAGACATTCCATTTTCCAGACCAGCAGACCTTGACATTCTTCAGTCTACTCCATTCAAACCACTGGCATTGAAAACTCCTCCCCGTGTTATTTCTCTTAGTGATCGACCGCTAGATTTTTTGGACCTAGAAAAACCTCCACAGCAGACACCTCAAAGTGAAGAGGCCAGTACTTCTTTTGCTTTTTCCGTAGTTGAGAAGCATTCTGCTAAAGAAAGTGAAATGACCAATGATTTCTCTACTGTGGTACAGATCAACTTGGTGCTGACATATGTTGGGAAAATATGAAAATATATTTATTAGCACTATAGTAGTTCTGTTTAGACTTTGAAGTGGCAGATGGCCTTGGGTTGCCATGATCAGCAAGCTTACTCATTACTTAAAAAAGTCATAATTAGAACTAAACAAAATACTTCTAACAAAAAAATCCTTGTGATGAAGATACAGCTGCAAGGTTTTTTTAATAGTTTATGAGTATTAGAAAAATATAAGATTATTGTAATGTACATAGTTATAAATTGTAATGTATGTGGTTAACTTCTGGACTTCATAGCCAGATGATATAACACCACACAGAATTAATGAGTTTTAACAAAACTGAAAAAACCAACTTCAAAGACATGGGCCTCCAGGTGAATAATGGCAACTGATGCTTTAAAAATGGAAAATTATTTATGAAGCTGCATATTCTATAGGCTCATAAAATACAATAAAAGTATATATATTTCTCTCTGGTGTTAGGAGGTAATCCCAGCATGGGTAAGGCTGGAAGGGACCCCTGGAGTAGATCTAGTCCAGCCTCCCTCAGCAAGCTCATCCTAGAGCATGTTACTCAGGATTGTGTCCAGAGGGCTTTGAGTATCTCCAGAGAATATTCAAAATTCTGTTGGTTCATAATTTTGACATCAGGTCACACGGATAGGTAACAACAGGATTGCATAAGTTTGGAGCTTGATTTGACATGTACTGGCATCAGATCTGTCATCAGTTGTTTTCCTCCTTATCGCTGTGAAACCCATGCAGATGTGCTTTGTATCTGAGGGCAGAGCTCCAGTGCCCAGTGCTGTGTCCTGGAAGCCTGTGGCTTTGATGTGTCTCTTGGTACCGTGCTGCAGGTGCGCTCGGGGAGGCTGAAGAGGGAGCGCTCCATGAGCGAGAACGCCCCGCGGCAGAACGGGCAGCTGGCCCGCAACGACTCCATGTGAGTGCAGCCCTGCAGCGCCCCGCTGCGGCTTTGGGACACCTCCCTTGGTCCTGACTTCCTCCTTACCTGCTCTTCCCGACTAACGTTTTGTGTGTTGTGGCGAGATCATTTTAACTATTATAACACCAGCCTTTTCCTTCTTTTCTGTGGGTTTTGCTTAGGGAGGTGACTTCTTGCAGTGGATAGCTGGAAGTGTTTTGTGGGTTCACAGTTGGTTTCACCAGTTACTAGGAATTGTTATTTCGGGAGATTTTTCGGCTTCTGAGTTGGTATAATATTTTTTTCCCCCTGAATTTTCAGGAAACTGAGTTCTTTGTGCATCAAAATGTTCCCAATTCTGTCACTGTTAATATTGCAATAATTTTCATTCATAGGAGAAGAAATACTTTTATTTCTTCATAAGTATTAGAATAAGTAATTTTTCTGTCACTGAGCTTCATGCATTGGAATCTGTGAGTATACGTATCTTAAATCTTTTCTGACCAAAATGGCAAGGAGCATTTAGAATTGGAATCTTCATCTGTTGTTACCATCCAAGGTTCTTAGGGTGCCTTCTGAAGACATACAGGTCTGTACATTCTTATTAGATATGATAGTCGTTGATTAATCATGGCTTATTCTGAGTGACAGCATCTTTCCACCTGGAAATAACTGGTTTTGCAATATAACACTTAGGAATCTTTTCTATACAAATTTTAATAAAGCTGCTGTAAGGAATACTTTTCTTAGAAAAGGCTTTAGATTTAAGATTTGAAGGATGGGATTCATCTTTCCCAATGTAGACTGTATAACACTATTGCTAAATCACCATCAAACTTAATTTTCAGTAACTAGAGGGAAATAAGTGCATAACCTACTTAGGGTCTACCTATTTTAGTCTAAAGTAGATCAAGTGAATTATGTCCTAGAAATGGCTGTTTGCTTCTATTTACATCAGGGGCTCTAGCAGGTAGTATGTCTACTACATATCTGTCCACTTGTTTGTCTGGCTAAAATGTAGTGTACTCTGATGCACGTTCCAGACGTGTTACACTTCTCTTCCTCTTCAAGATATTCATGGAAATAGTGTTTCATGTCTTCCCCTTCTTGCCCTTCTGATATTTTGTATATGGTTCATGCTGGAGTATCATGGTCTTCATGTGATGGGAGTTTCCTATGGAAATATTTCTCCCTTTGATGCTGCCAGCTCTGCTTTGTCAGTCTTTGATGCATTGCACTTAAAAGGAAAAAACAGATGGTAAAGAAATTCTTGCAATTTCTTGAAATTGCTTAACACTTGATCCTCACGTTAGTTCAGTCTTCCAAAAGTTGTGGGCCATGCCAGCCATCTGAGAAAACAGTAAGATCAGCTCTGCCTGTAATTGCTGTCAGATTTCTCACACGTCTGGGCTTCTTGAACCTGAAAATCCTGAATCTGTAAAATTCACTTGTGTGCTTTGCTGTCACTCAATAGTTATATATAGAATTACTGGGTTTACATGGTCAGAATGTTATTTACTGTCACAGTATTTTAATTTACTGTCAATCCTTCAGATGCTTAGCAATACAATAAGCACCTGGAATCTTGCAAATTTAAAAAGGTTGTGATCAAGGAACATATAACTGGCAGCTGGCAATGGCTCACTTTATCATTTAGAAAAGACAGAGAATTATGACACACCTGGAGATTAGTTTTCCTCTCTTGATGCCCATGCTAGTGCTTGATAAAGTTTGTCAAATAAATCATCATTCCAATGCCAAGCACCTTCTAATATATCTTTTTGATTGATCCAGGCTCTCTTCTCTTACTTGTAAGATAACTAGCAGCTAGATGATATTGAGCTTTCTGGTCTGTATTCTCTACTGCCCATGTGGAAGATATCCTTGTTCATTGCAGTATTCTGCACTTCTGACCTGCAGATAATGTATTTTAGTAGAAATTCATTTTTCTCTTGTCCTCCCAGGTGCTTGTTTTCTTGTGATGAGAGTTATGCTGTGTCTAGTGTTAGATCTTCTGCTTTGAAATCACGGAGGTTCCTAGCAATGGCTTCTTTCTCTGTTGTAATTGCTTCTTCTGATTCAATATGATCCAAAGAAAGAAATCACTTTGAACGTGCTATGGCACTCTGATGCCAAGTCTGACATTTCTCCCTCATCTGGGTTTTGTCACTCTCCAAGTGGGGAATGTGACTTTGTACCTGGCTAACTCTCAGGAGAATGTTCTAGGAATTCAGATTATAAAACCACCACAGTCACAGTGGAACCTGTGTGGCTCCCACAAATGCAGGAAGGCCAGCTCTGCTGTACTTGGTGAAAAAGGAATCTCTTGTCTCGTTTCCTCACAGTTTAAGCCTGCAAGGGCAAACTGCAAAAAAAAATAAAATTACAAGTTTCATGTAAATCTATTCTTTGCACTGCAGAAAATGTAACTGTGCAGCTGTTGCCTATTTATATCACCTTGAAATTCCTTTACCATCTGAAAATACTGATTTTCCAATTAATTACAAAAATACAACAAACTAGCTGCTCCTGAAGTTCAAATATCTAGTGTTGTTGGCTGAAAAAGTAGTTCTGCAGTAACAAATGCTGTGGTGCTCTACCTAGACAAAAATCAACTCTTTGTTTTTGTGCTTTCATTTTTTGTTCACACCTTTAAATAGAAAAGTAAGTCAATGTGGGCTGCTCAGATGCTGTGGTGAAAATTGAAGAGGCACTTGGAGCACTGCCTTTTAAAACCTTTGTTTTCAAAATATTACTACAGTTCTCAAGTTTGTCTAGGACCCTGTTGTCCTCCTGGGACAAAATATTGAGATGTACTGTGTGAAATTCCAGTGTTTGTCTTACAAAGTGACAGAATTAAACCTTCTGGAATAGATTGTCCAAGTGAGACTTGGCTGGGCTCCCTATCACAGTGTTCTTGACATGCACAAATAGTGATTTCTCTTCCATTGTCTTTCTATTCTTGTCATCTAGTTGCAGGCAGAGGCAGTTCTGAGGATTTTTGTGGCAGCTGGGCTTCACTAAAGTCAGTAATTCTCTAATGCTCTTAGAAATCCTGGGACTAACAAGTACCTGCTGGTACAATAACTGTGTAGCAATAATGACAACTCTCTAAATTACAATCCCTCTATTTCTAAGGATGCTTACTTAAGAGATTAAAATTATTATTCAAGGTGGCACAGATCAGATACTGTCCCAAGAAATAAAATGCCACGGTTCCAGTCACCTCTTTCGACTAAGGATTGCACGTAAGCCTGAATATTACCTGGTATATGAAGAGCAAGAGTGTGTTTAATTCTGTGGCTCTCTGCAATACTAATATTCTGACTAAGTACCTGTAGTTTAGAACTGAAAATTTGAAACAGCTACACTGAATGTGTGGTTTCTAATTTTGCTTCAGGGTTTCTCAAACTTGGCCAAATTGTTTCCCTCTGTAAAGAGCATAGGGAAAAACACAGCCAATGAAAGGGACAATTAAATTTCAAAACATTTTTAATTTGTCTGACTCTTTGTTCTTTGGCTAGTTTTGAATAGCTGGAGAAACAAAGATTTTTTTTTTTTGCTTATTGCCAGCCAATGCTGAATGCAAGGGTTCCACTTCTGTACTGGAAATCACCAAACCACCAAGAATGCATGGAAAAGTGGGCAGCACTTTATTTTTGCTCCAGCCTTTTCCTTAGAGTAACACATCTTTCTAGAGAGTTCAGTTTCACAGTTTGAGAAATTCTGTTCTTCATGCAAGTAATGGAGGAAGAGGTGATGGTGTGCATGTCTGTCTTTGTGCTTGAATTTAAAGTCAGCTTAATTAGTTAAATCTGTTCAGCTGCCATTCGATACTACCAGAACTGCAAGTCAGAGAAATACCTGAAATAAAGCCTGTGTACAGCACAAATGCTGTGAAAGGTTTAGGGGAGATAACTGCTAAGCTGAAAACTGCACATAGCAAATGCTCCTGTAGTCTGTCATAGTAATGTCTGTAATTTCATCTTTTGTTTTGGTTCCAAGCTCTGGAATTGTCTGCTGTCTCTAACCAGGGAGGAATAAAATAAGTGGCTGGAGCTGTATGTAAGAATTCTTTTTAGAGATGAGAAACAGAATTATACCTACAACTAAGACATTTCACTAGGAATGGAGGAGAGAAGGGGGATAGCCACAATGTCTAATGATAAGTTCTCATACTACATATTAGAGAATTTCCTTTTTTTTCCCCCTTGTGTTATCTGGGCTGATTTGTGTATCAGGTAATTGCTTCATAACACTTCTTCTCCATGGTCTCTGACATAGTCCAAAGGGCTACCAGATGCTTATAGGATAGCAATTTCAAATCCTGAAATAGGAAAATAAAGAAAAATTTTGTTTCTCTCTCCACCCCCGAAACCACTCATAGTCTCTGTGCCCTTCATAGAATTATTCTCCTTTTTTAATTTTTCCTTATTACATAACTTTGCATTTAATCAGCACATGTAACGTAATTCTAGAGAATGCTGTACAGTTTTAGTTTAAACTGGGGTTTTTTTGCTTTGCTTTTTAATTTTTTAGCATCTTTTTAGTATATGCAGAAATCTTTGTATGCAAATATCATTGCTATAGTATTTATAGTAATACCATTCTGGGCAACAGGAATTCTACTACGTTTTCTGTTTTGTAGTGTGTTTAAATATTATTTGCTATCTTCTTTTTCAAGTTACATTGCACCCTGTTCTGTACATCTCTTCAGAGATGTACAGGAAAAATAGTTTTAATGTAAAACACACTGAGTTCAAGCCTTAACTCTTCCTTAACTTGCCTCAATACAGCAAATCTACAAGGAGTAAGAATTCTGATAAATTCATTTTAGTTGCAATATTTTGAATTTGTCCCTGCTGCTTGATATTTTTGTGATGAATATTGGCACTTCTAGTGCAATTCCAGAGTAAAATGTGTATGACCACGACTATTGATTACAAAGTAGAAGTCATCATAAGTATAGAAGAAAATTGGATTCTACAAGTTTGGGAGAACAATAAAAGCTGTAAGGAAGTAACCGCATATTTATTGAAATGTAGTCTATGGCAGCCTGAAGAGATACCTGCCCTTAATGTAACAGCAGTGATGAGTATCAGTAAAGCCCCAGCTGCTGCAGTCTGTGAATATCCCATGAGGAATCCCCCAGGGAGGCTGAGGTCTGCTGTGGGTGAGGTGACATTCGTGTGACATTCTTTATTCAGTTAGTTCAGTGGAACTTTGTCCTACTCAGTTCTGTGATCTTTCTGCCAGCCACGTGCAGAGCAGCTCTGCTCAAAGTAAGAGTAGCCACCAAATTCTGCCCCAGCTAGAGATTAGCTAAATATCAAACCAGCTTCCAAGTACTCAGCATTAATGTTTTATTAAAATGCCAAGGTCAAAAAGATTGACATTTTAAATCCAAAGCACAAGTGGCAAGGAAATGTGTTAAATTATGGATGCTAATCTGGGAAGAAAAACTAACGCAAGATTTAAAAGATACACTGGCTTGCACTTGCTTTGCATGTGTGTTAATATTTACAATTAATACAAATTAATTCCTATTAAAAAAGCATCTCACCTCTAATAAAGTTTCCAGATTTAAAAAAAGAAAAAAATTGTCTCGCTCTGTGCAGGAAAAGTGAATATAGTCACTTTGAATGTAAAGAAACGTAAGCGAATCATAGGCAGTTTATCAGAACTATTTTTCTGTCTGTTAGACAAGTTTGGTATAATCCAAATGGACGTTTGAAGTCCAGTCCTGCGTATTTTAAGTAATATTTTTTGCATCATAGGCAACAAGTTAGATCATGTAGTTTGTTGTCACTGTGATGTGAATTTTGTACTATTTTTTGAATTTGTTGCAGTTTGCCTTTAAACTTGTTCATGTGCAAATCAAAATACTGTCTTGATCACAGTTTCCAAAAAGTTTTTTGAGGGGGTTCTATGTGAGGTTCTCCTTACTGAAAAAGGCTTATCTTTTTGAAAAGAAATTATGTGTAGGATTTTCTTAAAATTCCTGTGCTTGTAAAAACACTCTTCTCATTGATGTCAGGGGGGACTTGAACACTGACTTCAACAGGTACAGATTTAGCTGTACAAGCACTTTCTGGACTGACTTGTATAACAGATCAAAACTGTGTCCTTATTACTACCTATGTTTGTTTCTGATGAACATATGTAAATGCAGCTGATAATTCCCACACTGCTGGAATTTGGGAGTGTTACCTTACAATGGTGGGAGAAGGGTAAGCCAAAAGCAAGCGATAAGCATTTTGGAATGGGGTCTATCTGAAAAGCTATTTTTCATTTAAAATCTGACTCTAGTATTTCTCTCTTCATTTACTGTGCTTGTACAAACAGTGTGACCCCATCACTGCAACAGGCTCGTGTCTGTCCTCCCAATATGTTACCTGAAGATGGAATTAATCTTTACTCTGCTCGTGGCATTTTGTCGTTTATCCAGTCTTCCACTCGTAGGGCTTACCAGCAGGTCTTGGATGTGCTGGATGAAAACCGCAGGTGATTAGTTGTCACTGATTCTGCCAGCTTCTGCTGCTTTGTTTTTCTTTTCTCCTTTTTAGTGGAGTTTGGTTTCTGTTTACACAATGATGAGATGAATTTTTTTGCTTTCCTTTGCTTTCACTATTCATAAGCAATTTAAATGTCCAAAATTCACATTTCAAAATGCCTTAGTTTCAAATATAGGATTGCTGTGGTTTCCTTCCAAATAAAAATCTTAATTGGAAGGGTTAGCCTGTGGCTGTGAGGGCTTGTGCTGTTCTGAGATTATCAGTGTATCCTGCAGTTAATATTTGACCCTGAGCTTGCAAATTTACAAGCCTTGTCTTCTGCTTTTCTGTTGGTGAGCTGTGGTGCAAATCAATAAGATTGGGTTGATGATGTCATAAAGCATTAAAAAATGTGCAGAAACAGGATAGAATATTACAAGGTATTGTAGACTACTTTGCTAATGTGTCAAGACCTGAAACTGTAGTGGTTTATTTTGGGAATAATTCTCTCTGATGGTCACATGACTGATGGTGGCCACGCTGGATGCTGAGAGCAGGAAAGGCAGAGGACACTGAGGAGTTGGTTGCTCCTCTGATTATTGCTGTCTCTGATTTTATGGATAACCTGACACTTGGAGAGTAATGAGCCAGAACAAACCTCATGGCAATCCCTGTATAGTTATTTCCATTCTCTTCAGTGGAGTTTTGCTCACTTGGTGTATCCTTGGACTGTCTGGATTTGGGATTTGGAAATGTTCCAAGAATGGCATGTTTGACACTATAGAAACATTCCTAAAGAACTAATAATGGCAATGTTCATTTTCCAAAAGCAATTTCCAGGTTAGCTGTATGCCAGCCCAGAAGTTCAGGTAATAATTGCACAGAGCCTCCAGGTCTGGGCTAGCTCAGGCCTCTGGGGCTTGCCAGGAGGTTGAATTAGTGGAAATAATTGCTGAGAACACTGGGATGAACTGCTCATTTCTCCTGCAGCCCTTCAGTGTAGCCTGTGCTAGAAAGTTCATTGAAATTTGCTGTTTGCCTCTGCTAATTTCTTAGCAGCACACTTACTGTGTGCGGTGTGAAGTTTAAATTATTTGCTTTCTAACTGTTTTGGTAATGAAATGTGACTATCAAGCCAATCTTACAGTGAATGTCTGTGTGTTTGCAGTCACATTCCAAACTGGCACCTCCAATAGCTCACCATGTTTGCTGACCTGACAATATATCAATGCCCATATTAACATTCCTGAATGGTAAAGAACTCCAGTCTTGCTGGCCTTTGTGTTCTTAAACTGGGACTCAGAAAAACAAACAAAATTGGCTGCATAGAGTCCCTTGAAATACTGCGAGTTTGGTGTTTAACTAATGAATTATTTAATTCTGTGAAATGCCAGGCTGTAGGTGTTAACATTTTGATGCCTATCCATCAACATTTGGGCATCAATATTTCTTTTTTCTTTATCAATATTAAAATTATATAATTATAAGTTTGTTTTGCCAAATTAAAGCTCCCAGATAAGAAATGTTACTGTCTATGAGCAGTAGCACTTACGGATCCTCTGCCAAGGGTTCTTGTTAAAATATAGATTGGAACTGTAGCCCTTTTCCCATGCTGCAGTGAAGCTAACAGGTTTTATTCCTGGCTTCTCTTATGCATATTCTTGCCTGTGTTTTCTTGGATTTTGGAAAAGAAATCCATATACATACATAAACTTACAACTTAGTTCAGTTATCAGAAAAAGTCTAAGTTTCTGAATACTTCAAAAGCTGCATTACTCATCCTAGTTTGAGTTAATTTTTGAGGTGCTCTTACTAACCTTCCTGGAAGGAATGGGAGACCTGTTTCTAGTCACTTATGAATAAACAGGTGCTAAAATAATGAACTTTTCAATAAGGTGATAGTGCATTTTTTATGGCTGGGTGTGCAGACACCCTCCATTACAGCTGGCGTGGGAATGTGAAATTTGGATGATCCACTTGCATGGTTGCAAAATATTGTTCATTTTTAACTGCTCCAAATCTGCACTCTGTTCTTTTGCTCTTTGTAATGTGCTTTCTATCTCAAAGCCTTACCTATTTTAACATTTTACGCTTAATACTTGAAGAGATCTTTTAAAAGTAACAAGATCTGGCTGTGTGTTACTCACTGGAAATGTTTTTAACTTGTTTTATAGCTTGTCTTTTTTTTTTCCCCAAAACATTTTCCAGTCTACTAAAACTGCTAACGGTAGGTGCTGATGGAACTGCTGCAGATAATGAGTTATGCCTAGCTCAGCGAGCACTGCTCACATAAAGGGTTATTTAAATGAGCGACAATTTAATGATCACTGTTTACTCTTGCATTTCCTTCAGCTTGGACAAGGACAATAGGTCAGTTTTGGTTTCTAGTTCTAATCATTTTTCTGTTTCAATTTGCGTGGAATGACTGTAGCACCTACCCCTAGTGTCCTGTAAAGACTGATTTCTTCTGCTGTTAGCAGCAGAAGAAAATCTGAAAACAAACCAGCCAAACAAACAAGCCCCCAAAAAACTCCATGCATTTAAGGAGATTTTCGTGATGTCTTAAATGCCGGAAAAACAGACAATTTCATATCTGTATAGACTTGTTTTGAAATCTGTAGTTTATCTAAACTGTTCTTCATCTCTTAATTCAGTACATTTTATTTAGAAAAAAACAGCATGGTAATTTGAAATTTCCTTTCTTTAGGACAGCCCTTTTTAGAAAGTGATTATCCTTTTTAAATGCCAAGCTTCACCCACATAATCATATCCTGAGGTTTTAGAAGATAATTTTTTATATTGAAGAAGTTAGTGATATTTTTCATTATAGAAATAAAATGGGAAGTGAGTTAAGACCATCAAAGAGGGCTACACTTGCCTCTGGCCTGGGGCGGTAATAGTTCAGAAGGAAATGAGATGGGTGTGCAGATGTGGAGGAGCCTGGGACAGGCACAGCTTTGCTGTACTGGAGTAACTACTGGCAGCACTGAGACAGGCAAGGGGAGCAGCTTGAGCCAGCTAGTCCTGTTTGCACTTGAGGAGCTCACCCAGCTCCTGTCCAGAACACATCCCTTTATCCTACTGCCCATTCTTATGGCCCTGCTGACACTTGCAGAGCTGTTCTAAAGCCAGAGTGAACACAGCTGCTGCCTCTGCCCAGCAGAGTGTGTGCTGGCCCCAGTCCCCTGTTCACAGGCACGGCAATGGGGGAGGCTGGACCCAGGTTCTTGAATTGTCCAGCCCTTGTTGTTTTCCTCCCAGACCATGTGTTTAGGGTTGCATCCTCACTATGGAAGCAGCAGAAGACAGAGCAGGTTCAGTTGTTCCTTGCCTTACTGCCTGTTTTCCCACTGGTATTAAATTGTATTCCTGAGCATTCCCTTCAAGTGTGAGGTTGCTGGTGTATTTGCAGGAAATACACATGACCTTGGCATTATGGCTTCTTCTGATCATGCACTAATACTTAGAATGGAATTGACAGAAGTAGCCAGAAAATTCAAAGTTCTAATGTACACTTATTTTTTTTATAAGAAGACCATGCATTTATATTATAACTGTACATTCTGTATTTACCAAAAAAAATTGCTGCTACTTTTGGGGTATTTCACAGTTATGAGGCCACTGATCTGTGTAATCGATTCTCTGTTGATATAAAAAACAAAGCAAGTAGAAGAGGTGGGGGAATATTGTGGTATTCCTTTTGGGTCCGCCTGTAATGAAACAAAATGTGAACTGTAAAGAAAAGGAAGAAGTCACCTGCAGCTTCTTAACAGCCTGGCTGTGTTGGGAAGTGGGATCAAAAAAGTGGGATCAAAGATTTTATAAAGTTCCTGGCTTTCACAGGTCCCAGAGTGCTCTGGCTTTGTGCTTTGATGTAGCCCTCAGCTGTCTCCAAGCCTGTGGCTTTCCTTGGGAAAGGGTAGTTGTGAATTAGGATTCAATAACTCTACAATGGCTGTAAAACTTTGTTTGGCAAAAGATAGCACAGAGGATGAATTTAGAGAGCACTTGAGACTGTTGTCCTCATCACACAGAATCCAAATGTCCTGTGTCAGGTGTGTGAAGTGCCTGCTGGGTACTGGTACCCACAGGTTTGCCAGTTAGTTACAGTTAGTTACAGGTGACTTAAGTTCTCAGAGAAATTCTGGGGCCTTCTCCATAGCTGATGTTTGCTACATTTAGCCTGAAAGTATTTAGTTGTAGCATCTGTCAGAGAAGATGTTGGACCAGATGAATTATTTCTCTGGTTAGGAATAGCTTTTTTTTGATAACTTTCTATGAGACCTTGTACATTTAGGTAAGAGCATTCTCACATTGCATGTATCAGAATCGGGGCTTTCTGCTTTGTGTAACATATCCTGCTGCCCTCAGTGCTTGAGAGGAGAACATTGTGGTTTGCACTTACAGTACTAACTTGACTAGGGCCTGCTCCCAATAAATAGTTACCAGGTAGCAGAGTTTGCCAAGGTTCCTAGATCCTGATCTTCTGAAGTGAAACTGGTTGCTGTGATATTTTTGCATGGTTCAGGCCAGGCCACAGCATTGTCCCAGCCATCTTGGTACCAAAGCTCTGCCTCCTACACGGACCTGCTGGAGAGATTTTCATGCCTTGATTCTCTTTGCCTTCAGTTTTTTAGCCTGCAGTACACGTGGGTTAGATGCATTGTACAAGTATCTTCAGTTGGCCTTGGGAAAATGAAAGAGATTTAAAAGAGATTTCAGGCTCCTGCAGAGTTTGTTGCACACCTGTGATGCGGGACCCTAATGCCTCAATACCAGAGGCACTGGAAACACATAGTGCCAGCTTCTCAGAGGGTCCTGCTGGTGCTCACATCTGCTGTGATCTGCAGTACAGGAACTTCTCATTGCAAACTTCATGTATATTAGAAAGCTGCAGTAGTTAAAAGAGCTCTACCTTTTATTCCTCTCTGCCCAGAAAGAAAAGGGAAAAGAGCAACACTTGTAAGGATGTCCAAGACATCTGCTTGAAGCCTGTAGTCGCTTCTCCATGGAGAGATCTCAGACTGTACGTGGCCCTTAGTCTGCCAGCCCAGGTTTTCTGAATTACATCTAGCATAGATGAAGTCAAGAAAAACAAATAACCCCTTTCCTTGCAAGGAGCAAAAGATGATTAAAAGGGCTTTTATAAGTATGTGTAGTACATTTATTGATTTCCTGTTATTTTTGGGTGAGCTTTTAGGTTTGGGGGTAATTTCTTTTTTAACATGAAGTTTCCCATGTTTATTTTACAAAGCTGATAATATTCACCTAAATTTCTATTCCGGTAGTTTGTCCTTTGTAAATGAAGCTGCTTCATCAAAAATTTGCTTATATGTCTTAGCTGCAAAAACATTCAGTGTTGATTAAATTTGAATGAGGGAAATGTGAAAGTGCAACTTACAACAAAATAAATGATAGAAGTTATATTGAAACATAGAGTATATCTGGAAGTATTTTGATGTTCCTTTGTTCTTTTTGTTTTATGTCTTATCTCTTGTTTGTCATTTCCTGTTTCTGTCTTGTGCTTTCAATCTACAAAATCCTGCTGTAGGCCAATGTTACGTGGTGGGTCAGCTGCTACCACTTCCTCTAACCCTCATCATGACAGCACCAGGTAAAGAGCATTTTTTGTTAGTCATGATCCACTGATTCTAAAATTCAGATTTCTATTTCCCTCTTTCCAGCGATATTATTTTAAGACACAATGCTCATTTTTATGCTGCTTTTCAACTCTTGAGATATTTCAGGCCTTTATTCCTTGCCCAGATCTCAGTTATCTGGTAGATACACTGTGCTGCAGAACTCTGCCTCAGATTAATGCCTGAGGGGAGGCGCTTGCATTGCATCAGCTGTACAGTTTTAAGTATTTGCTATTTAATAGAGAGCTTGCTGGAAAATTTGGCCTTACCTCACCTAATTTGGAGGTGCTCTCATCCTGTAATTGTTTGTTGCTTGCAGCTGGCGGCCTTTTCACCGCTATTGTCTTGGTGGATTGACATAATTTCAGTGGAACTGGGTAAATGATTGACACATAATCCCATGGTCAGGGTGATGGCAAAAACCACTCCTTTCACATCCATTTGCCATTTAGACTTCAGTGTTTTCATGGAAATGGAGGTTAGATTTGTGTTTAAGTAGAAACTGGATTCAAACAGGTGATTATTCTCTGACTCAGGAATTCAGTTTCTGAAATGGTCTAAGAGATATCTCAAGGGGTTTTTTTGCTGGTAACCCTCTTGATTTAATATTTGGAGTGATTTTGAATTGTAGAGCAGCAGTGATACACCATTATGTGAGCTGGGAGGGAGGCATGTGCTTCTCCCTGAAATGCTGACCCTCCCTGCCTTTCCCAGGATAGGGTGAGGGACACCTGTGCTGTAGATCTGGTAGAATTTTCTAATCTTTTTACCATGTACTACTAACAAAAAAATAGCTACAAAAAGACAACAGGACCTGTATGAGAAGAAAAACTTTTTTTTTTTTTTTTGAAACTGAAGGATCTCCCTGTTATTGAAGTCCAGACTAGGGCAACTCTCATGTAGAAATAGCAGTTCTTATTTAGAAACAACGTATTGATTGGCAGTGATATCTGGAAGCCTGACAGTTTTTAGGGAAAAGAGGCTGCTTGAGCTGAGGGCATTCTAGAGAAGTTTCAGGAAAGTGATGGAAGAACCTGCAGTGCAAAAGTAGTTTCTGCACTTAAGGCCATTCTGCAAGCTCCAGGAATTCTTCTCATGTTCTTGTTGGTTCAAGTTGACCATTAGCTGTCATTAAATGCTAATGTTCTTTCAGGTGTATTTGTTGGGAATTCAGTCGCCTTGACATTATTTTGCTCCATTTAAGCTGTTTGCAGCAGTTGTTCATGGGTCCTCATGAGAGAGGAAGTTAAGGGGAGCTGATATTGGAAACTGAGGTTGTCAGTCAGCAAGTGAGAAGCTCAGGAGTAGGTGGAGGATTAGGAACTGCTTTACCTGTTAGTTGTTGGAAATTTGTCTGGTTAAGAGCTAGCATTTGGTTGATCAGAATACAAACCTATATAGAATTTCTGCCACTTTCAAACTGATTAAAAATGTAATGTATTTATTTACATTGTCCTGCAGCTGGAATAATCCTCTTTCTGAATTGCTGCATTCAGAAAACTGAGAGTGCCCTGAGAACAAACTTTCTAGTGCACACAAAGTTCAGCAAGCAGTGAGTGACTGCACTGGGCTTTGTTTGCCAGATTCTCTGCCTAAATACAGAGATTAATGTGACTGAGTTTCTTAATCTCAGTAAGTGTCCCCTTGGGATATTGAAGTAGGTACTGAGCATAAGACACTTTGCAAGTCTCTAGTTATTTCTGCTCTTGTCAGGTCTCTTGCAACTTTGGCACTTTTAGGGTCAGGCAATGTTCAGGTTTCATGAATCAGTTAACTGGAAATGGTCTTTTGATGATCTGTGTGTCAGCAGGAACTTTGTCTGTGTGGAGAGCAATCAGCCTGAATTTAGTCAAGCACTTACCCACTTCATATGTGTTTGTGCTTTACTAAGTTAGGATCCTATTGAAATGCAACTCTGTAACAGCTGCAAAAAAAATTATAATTCTTGTCTCCATCACCACCAAAATATACATCTACTAAAATGTTGATAAAACATGGTACTTGCTGATCTGCATGGCTGAGCCCTCTCCTTCATTGCTAGGTACGGTCTCTCCAACCTCGATACGACGCTGGAGGTAACACCGGATGACATGACAGTTGTAGATGCTGCCTCCTTAAGAAGACAGGTACGTCAAACACGGGAACATTAGGAACAACATTAGGACAAAGCTGTGGTGGCAAAATGCAGGAGGAGGTTTTCTCTATATAGGACTACAAAGGTACCCACAACAAGCAAGGCAAGGGCTCCTCTCTGTGCCTGTGCTGGACTGCTGGGAGTCTGGAGAATCTGACTCCATTTCTGTTCCTAAATAATTGGGACTGTAGGAGTGATCACTACTGATTGAAGACAGAAAGTCAAATTATCAACTGTTTAACATTCATCTGTTTGAGATACTAATTTACGTGGTTATTCAGAAGCTTCTAGAAAGTGTGGCAACTGTTAATGAAATATTAAAAGCCTTTATTTGTTTTTAGATAATCAAACTTAATCGCCGTCTCCAGCTCCTGGAAGAAGAGAACAAAGAGCGTGCTAAGAGGGAAATGATCATGTATTCCATTACTGTAGCTTTTTGGCTACTCAATAGCTGGCTTTGGTTTCGGCGCTAGACACAGCTCTCGGAAAGATTTACTAGCTGAAAACACAAACTATTTGCAAAATTCCTTGTTTCTGTTTCTGATTGTATGCTATTTTATAATTAATACATTGGAAACTTCCACCACAGATAAAGGCTCTAGAATTTCAGTGTTAAAGGGACACCTTGTTCAGTTATAATGTATTTAATAGATTTGCGTTGCAAATGCTGCGTATCCTCCTTTGCATGCTTCTGTGTAAACATGGACCAGCCCATGGGGAGTCAGCTTCATGCAGTGTGAGTGGTCTCCAGGACTAACCACTGGAGGTTTTGTTGTGGAGCGAAGAGGAAAAAATGGAATGGGTTTGGAAACAAAAAAACAAAGGAATAAAAAGTCATTTTTGTTGTTCTGTTGTTAGATGCAATTAAACAATTGCACTAGTTTTCCTTTAGTCCAAGTAGTTTGAGGTGTGCCATAATCAAGGAGTGTGTCCTGTTTCATGAGTATGTTCCTTGTTCAAGTACATGTTCAGGTTGAATAATAAAATGAATTCTTTGCTAACAGGCAGATTGTCCAGAGGTGTGTAATATGTATTTTTTTAGGTTTAATTTTACAGATGTTTTTCTATAAATTACATTTTTAAGTAAGTTAGTCTGTGAGTGATCACAATATTATGGAGTACAAGATTTTGGTGTAGTACCTTTAATAAAACTATCTCAAAAAAAAGCCCAACCCCAACCATTGTTTAATATAATTTTAAGAGAATTTATTTGAGTATTTATGTAAAGTATTAGTCTTTGAAGTAAGCAGTAGCAGTGGCCTGAACAGCTCCAAAAGTAGCGGGGGGGGATGTGTCAATCCAGTGCAGGCTAGCAGCGCCTGCAGGTAGTGGTGCTGCTGTCAGGTGGGGAGGGGGACCAGCCTGGGGTGCCCTGATAGCGGGGTCAGTTTAAACATCTCCTCCCCAGCCACGTGCTCCACCTTTGGTAGATACTGTCTCAGGGGTGCTGAGGGAGCTCCCTACACGCTGTTGCCTTCATGCCCCGGCACGGCTGCAGCAGCCGCAGCTCCTTACCCGGGGAGTACAGGACTACTACATCGTGCCGGTGTGCGAGAGAGCGGCAGGGACACACAGCGCTGCTTCAGAGGGAACCTGCCGTAGCACAGCTGAACCCCGTTCTGGGCAGGACCCTTTTCGGGCTGTAGAGCGGCACAGCAGGATGAAGAGAGGGTGATTGATGCACAGCGGCTGCAGAGGAGAAGGAGCCGGGATGTGTTCCAGCGCTGTCCTCGCTCCCCTGGCAGCACAGCGCCAGCACAGCGGGACCCGGGGCGGTGCTGGCGCTCTGCACGGGGCCCTGGGAAGGACAGGGGAGCCTGGGAGCAGCAGCATGAGAATGCGCGATGATTCTGAGACAAGTACTGCAACTGCCTCCAGGAATGCTGCTCTCATGCTTTTCCTGTGCTGTGGAGTCAGTAGGCTCAGTGAGTGGCTGTTGAACTGCTGTACAGGCTCCTGTACCTGCTTCCTTGGCTTCTCCCACGGGGCTGTGGCATATGTTCTTTCTGAGCTTCAAAGTTTACTGTGTTCTGTGACTACGTCGGGGCGTTTGCTGTGCATGTTTTCTTACCGTGAATGTTGAAGCGTGTGCCTTTGTCTTTTAGTAAAGACGATAAAAAGGGCCAGGCCTGCTTTGCACATTCTCTGCATTTTCATGAGTTTTATACCATGACCTTTGCACTGAAGGTGTACTGTATGAACTCGGATGGTGCAAATGAGGGCTGAGACATGTAACTGTATGGGCGATAGTCAAAAATAAAGCTTCTTTTAAGTGCACAAAACTGGACTTTGTCTTGCATGTGGGAATAGAACTCAAAAACATATTTTAGAACGCTGCCACCTGACGGGCTTCCCGTGGGGCACGTTCGGCGAGTGCCGCTGCCCCAGACCTGCTACGAGCTCCTGGTCACACGGCGGGGCTGCCCCGGCCCCGCTATGGGTTCCCGGTCACACCGCGGGGATGCCCCGGGACCCGCTATCGGCTCCCGATGACACCGTGGGGCTGCCCCGGACCCGCTATGGGCTCCCGATCCCACCGCGGGGATGCCCAGGGACTCGCTATGGGCTCCCGGTCACACCGCGGGGATGTCCCGGGACCCGCTGCCGTGGCCGGAGGGCTGACGGGCGCCCGGCCTGAGGGTTTCTCACCCGAAACGCTCCGGCGGCCCAAGCCGGAGCCCGGCGCTGCAGCTGCCAGCTCCTGTCCTTGCCCGTGCCCGGAGTCCGGGGGTGCCCGGCGGCGGCCGCAGAGCCCCAGCCCGGTTCCACCGTGCCGGCCGGGAGCGCTTCCGCCCGGAAGCCGCGGGGCGGAGCCGCCCGGGTGCGCACTCGCCATGGCCGCGCGGCTGTTCCTGCGGGCTGTGCGGCCGCTCCTGGCTGGGGCCGGGCGGGNCGGGCGGGGCTCGGGGAAGGGGTGCCATGGCCCCAAAAAGGGGGAAATCAGAACGTTTAGGCCCCTCTGGTCACGCTTTGGAGCACAATGGGTTGAGCTCCGCAGGTTGGCATAGCCCGGGTTGAACGGGGCAGGCAGAGGGGATGCGGAACCGACAGCGTCTGACCCCAGGGATTTAAATACTGGGTTTGATATTCAAGCTCAATTTCATTTCTCGTGCCCTTTCGAAAGGGGCGTGGCGGGTAACGCGTTCTGTTCTTGAGCCGGTTCCGTTTCCGCGCCCGCAGGTCCGAGAAGCCCAACTGGGATTACCACGCGGAGATCCAGGCCTTCAGCCACCGGGTGCAGGAAAACTTCGCCCTGGACCTTCTGAAGACTGCGTTTGTTAACCCCTGCTACATCGAAAGCGAAGAGGCGAGGCGCCGGCAGCTGGGGCTGGACAAGGACGTTGTCGCTCTCCAGCTGCAGGACAACAGCGAACTCGCGGAGCGCGGCCTGCGCTTCGCCCGCGCTTACCTGGCGCAGTGCTTTGAAGGCGCCTACCCAGAGTTACCTGCAAAGGGCGTAGAAGCACTGGTTAATTTTCTTACCGGTCAGGAACTTGTCTCTTATGTGGCTCAAAACCTGTCCATACAGGACCTGGCACTTTGCAGGGATTTTCCTGCCCCACCAGACGTGCTGCAGAGGACGTTCCACGCCGTGATAGGAGCCCTGCTGGAAAGCAGTGGGCCCGAGAGAACCGGGATCTTTGTCAGGGTAGGTTCATTAAATGCTGGTTTGTACCTGTATGGGGAGAGATCCAGGGAGGCTGGCAGAAGTTTGACAATACCTGTAACAATTTAACAGTGAGATCTGTTGGTGTGGTGATGGTGGTCAGCTGGGGTTTTGGGGGTTGGGGATTTTTGTGGGATTTTTTTTCACTGAGAAGGCTGATCAAGTACATAAAATCATACGCTTCTGGTTTATGATGGTGATATTAATATTTGCTGAAAGTTGCCAAGGGAAAGCAATATATTCTATGCACTATACTATCAGATTAATGAAATTATTGCATGTGAGATTTCATATATCTTCAACTTAAAAAAACCTCCATTTTCCATTCTTCCTGATATGAGACCATAAGCAAGAAGCTGTTTACAGCCAAGAGAGTGATCCAAAGAGGTGAACGACCCATGGGTTTGCACATTCCCTTGTATTGTTACAGCTCCTCTGCTGTCACAGCTCATCCCTCAGGCTGGAGCTGTCCCTTCTCTAGGTCTGGGGCTGCCTTTGCCCCGGGCATAAGTCTGTCAGTGGCTAAACCACAATCAGAGACTCTGAGTATTGGGATGGGGCACTGAGTTAGCTTTATCATCCATTTCAGCAATTCATCATCAGTTATTGTCTCCTCATACTGTATTTTCATTAGGAACACCAGAATCTCAAACCATTCGTTGTAACTGGTAAATATTCTTGTTTAGGACTTTCTTATTCCTCAGCTGATTGGAAAAGACCTATTTGAGATCTGGGAAGTTGTAAATCCTATGGGCTTACTGGTGGAAGAACTGACCAAGAGGAATATCTCCGCTCCAGAACCAAGAATTACCAGGCTGCTGGGAGTCAGCACGGTTCTGCCAGTCTACTTTGTTGGGTTGTACTGGTTAGTGCAATATTATTTTAAAATTAAATGGGTTTAATTAGAGGAGTGGGAAGGAGGGAAGATGGTCTTCTACTTTCCTACTTGTGCTTTTTGGTTAAGTTGTTCCAGAAAAGAAACCTGATAGTAACTTCCATCTAAAATGATCCATTTAAGCATTGTCCATAGCTTGCTGGGGTGATACATGAACAGTCTCTGATTAAGGGCTCCAGAGGCTAAATGGGGTGCACCAAAGAGCCTGGGTGTGTTCTGAGTGACCTGACACAGGAACTTTGAGAACAGCATAACTGCATGCTTTGGAGGGACCACAGCTGCATCCAGGGCTTAGGCAAGGATAAAGAGACATCAAGGAAGGTGGGATAGAAGAGAGACTCATTTTTAAAGTTCCAGAGAAGCTTTTAAGTTTTAAAACCACTAGCACTGTAAACTGGGCCATAGGAGTGTCCATGTCCAGGCACGACTTAGGAAGTGCCAGTTATCCCTGGTGCCTTTGTGTCAGGTGTGGTCAGTGTCATGTCCATGCCCAGTCTCAGTCCATGCCCAGGGGTGACAGCGCTCCTGTGGGCAGAACAGAATCCACAGCACTGCTGCTTTCCTAAAGGAGCTGTAGATGAGCACCTGGGAAGGCTGCCTTAACTTGTTCTGCTTTACCCTGCTTTGGTTTCTGTACCTTCTAAGATGTATCTTAGAGAAAAGAAAGGAACTTAGATTGTTTCTCGTCTGGAATCCCTGGTCTCCCTTCATTAATTGCTCTTTTTCAGTGCCCATAGGTGTTAAACAGACATGAGCACATCGTTCATAACAGAGAGCGCTTCTCTGTCAGTTCTTTTGAAGCAGTTTGAAATGCTTCCTTACCAGGGGAGGAGAAAAGACAAAAGCACTTCAGTTCCTGTTTAAGCTAACCAGAGTAACAAATTTGCGTATTTTTATCAGGGCTAACAGATTGAATGCTGTAAAGAATCAGTGCTGTGTTAGGAACCTAAAAGAACAGAGTGGTGTTCTTCCAGGAAAAGGACACATTTCTGATCTGAGTTTCCATTACTGGATAGACAATTAGCGTCTTTGCAGGAAAGACCAACAGAAATGTGTCCATTGTGTGTATATAGAAATCAGTGTTCACAGACATTGGAGAAAAACTGGTCTGTTTTATTCACAGTACACAGCAGTGCTCAGGGTTTCATGATGGACATGTTGTAACTTTGTTTTTTTTCCCCAAGTGATAAGAAGATTTTAGCTGAAGGCCCTGGTGAAACACTGCTGGCTGCAGAGGAGGAGGCTGCGCGCGTGGCACTGAGGAAGCTCTATGGCTACACAGAGAACAGGAGACCTTGGGATTACTCGAAACCCAAACAAGGATTGGCAGCTGAAAAGGCAATCAGCAATAACTAGATGCTAAAAGACATTTCTGGTGCATCTTAAAAATCAATGGCTTCCATGCTGAATATAGGTGTATTTGGAAAAGCAAAATACGGATTGTTTTTTTGGTCTTCAGTGACTGAAACTTCTGAATCATATATGGCTTAAAATAAAGTCTTTTCCTTTCGCACAATGTTTAATGTTTGCTCTTTTTTCTAAATGTAACACAAGTGTGCTTAATCTGAAATTTTTGTCTTTTGGCTGAGAAGTGTTTCTGTACATCACAGAAGACTATTTTTAGTGATGTTTAATAACATGTGACAAAGTCTCACTGTACAGAAACAGCTTTCGTGAATGCTTCCTTGGAGATTGTTTGGAGAGGATTGTTAATAAGCTGAGCTGAATTAACATATGTAACATCATCCTTTGGATTGCATCTGGATTGAAGTGTCCTTCTCCTTGTGAAAACATCAGGTATGATGGTGATCCTGACACTGCTGGGGATTCAAACTTCTGACGTCTCACTGCTTTCATCCAATTTTATTTGCCATGCACATTGGTCTCTGTTGTTGGAGCATGCTCTGAAAGATTTTTAATTTGTAAAAATGCTTCTATTGCAAAATGAGAAATAAGTGAAAATAAGGATCATGAAGGCCTGAACTAAAGAAATAGGAGAACATGATTTCATGATAGGCTGTAAGATAAGCTTTTTTTTTTCTGGTTTTTTTTTCTCTTTTTGGTACTTTTCCTGTTTAGTCCATGTACTTTCATTTAAGCAGTCCCCTAACTGAAGTATTGGATTCAGTGAAACCAGTGTTTGTTTTGTTTGCAGCATCTGTGGTTGTTCCAGTGTAACTCCAAATGAATGGAAAGACACATAAGTATAACTGAGGTACCTACATGATATTTCTGTTAAATGTCGTAGAAATTCGGCACGTCTGCCAGAGGGCAACAGATGTGTGAGAACTGCAGCTCTTTTGGAATAGTTTTCTTAAGAAATGAGCAACAGTCTATTACAAACTTGCCTGAGCCCTGCAAGGAAGAAGCTGGATGTAGGACATTTGTTCAGGAAGTGTTTCCGGCTTTATCCCATTGTGAGTACTGATTGTAAAGGAAGACAGCAGGTAAATGAATGTGCCTTTACTTATAGGAGGGGGAGAATCGGGCTGGTGGCCATTCATCCAAGTGTGATAGTGCTGTCCATTGCAACACATCCTTTGCCTGTGGCCTACAAGATGGATTTACGGAAGGACACTTGGCAGCAAAGGGCCTGGCTACAGCTGCTGGGCAGGTCTGTTCTGTGACAGTGAGTACTGCCTCTGTCAACACAGTGGAAAGAGATTTATTGGTGCTCTCAGGCAGGAGGAGTCTGTGTGTGAACCCTGAGTGTCTCCAGCACTCAGTGCCCTGCATCTCACCCAGTGTCAAACACTGCTGTGGCTGGAGAGCAGCAAAACCTTCCTGCTGCCTCTGGCTGAGAGGTCAGAGTGAGAGCTGCGGTACAGAAAGGAGGCCACAAACATCAGCCCAGCATAAAATATGCATAAAATTGCTTGTGTTAAATGAAAAATTCCAGCTAGGCAATCTATTACCACTTACATAAGCAAAGCCAATAAGGTCACTATATTCCAGGGGAATAGGAGCAAAATGTGAAAAAGATGGTGAAATTACTCATGCTATTTTTGGTTTCCAGATGAGGTTGTTGCTCTTTACCTATTTTTAAAGGACAATAGTGAAGGTGGGTTTTAACAGCCAAAGTTACCTACTGCTTTTATATACATATTTATGTATTTTGAGATGGAGAAGCAAATTTCAGTCAGTTTGCCTTTAAGAAGAATTAAGATCTGCTTCCTTTGGCTTTATAGTTTGGAATGTGGGCATAAGTCCTAGGAGAAGTGGATTACTGAATACTGTGCTGGTAAAAGCTGAGTGATGCAAGATACTGTGTGGCATTTGTATGGAATGTCTTGAGATCAAATGAAAAGACAATTTGGGGATGTGGAAAGAAAGGACTGGGTTTTTATAAAGGTGTGACTGAAAAAGGAGTTTTTATAAGAAAATGTGTCCTATTTTCAAGTTTCTAAAGGTCAGAAAAGCATTTTATGTGATATCTGTTCTTTAATTTCTGACACTCAATATATATTTTAGGATTTACAGCTGTACTAGTGGAATCATTTACACACTTTGGATTACTAACCTTTTTCCTCGTTTACTGAATCAGTAGCCATAAACCATAATATATTTAAAAGATTTGTCAGACCTGCAGATATCATTAGCTTTCACCACAAAGTGTGGTGAAAGTGGCAGCTCAGAAACATTGTTCATGAAATTCCATGGCAGTTTTGTCTGAGAAGTGCTTTGTGAGCCGCTTGCATTGGTGCTGAGTACAAGTGCATTCATATCTCCCAGTAGTTGTTCCTTTCACAGTCACATTTTATCTTTCAGAGAGACAATGGTTTGAGCAGAATGTCAATAATGAGTAACAGAAAGGAATCAGGACAATTCTTGCAACCCATTGAAGAACTCAATTATTGTTAAAAAAACTACATTTGTAAACTCAGTAAACAGTAGGAAACACGAGACTTGCTTTTTCTCCAAATGTTAGATAAATGCAGTGTGTGAATGGCCTTGGATTACTCTGTTTCTGTCATCTACATCCTTGGGGTTTTTTTTCTTTTTTTTAAGTGTTGTCAAAGGAACTTCATTTTGAGAAAGGTAAGAGAAGTTCTGTTCTATTGGTACCAGTTAAGTCATTGGAGAAAAACTTCCTAATATGCTTTCATGCACTGTTAAGTTACTTTTGTTCTGTTTGTGCCTTTGCTTCCATGTCTCAGCAGTTCAGTGATGTGACTGAGCACCCAGTTCTATCTGCTTGCTTTCAACTACAGCTTCTGGTTACAATAACCAGATGTTTTGCTGAAATTTTCTCTTAACAACAACAACAACAACAACAACAACAAAAGTCCAGGCAACAACAACAACAACAAAAACAACAAAAGTCCAGGAATAATTCTTGTGTTGTTTGTTGCTGTGACTTAAAGGCAGGAGATGAAAACACAATCATTTCAGTTATTGCTGTTAATTCAGAGTTTGAAATTGCTGGTGAAAAGTCAAAGCTTTAACTGGTTTATGACATTTATTTTTTATTTCTTATAACAATCTCTTGGGTTTTATGATAAATCAAAAATTTAAATGAGGTGCTCTGGTGTTATGCTGCTATACAAAGCTATGAAGAATTCAAAAGATAAAAAGATGTGTTGTCATTGTGTTTTGCAGGGCAGAGGGAGGGGATGATGCAGTACAGGAACATAAGAAGAGCCCTACTTTTCCTTGTCTTTAACTTTACTGAGTGCTGTGATAACTTTAAAGAGGCTCTGAACTATTTGGGTTCTCTTACATCAGAGCTTTGAAGTTTAATATTGGAAGATGCATTTACTGTTGAGCAGCAAACACTTCTCAACAAGGACAGATTGGTATTATCTTTTCAAATAAATTCCCCAGATGTAATGGCACTAGTTTTGCATTTTTACCATTTCCGCTTGCCTAAGAAACGAAAGATCCAGTGCTCACCAGTTGGTCAGTAAATAGCCCTGATGTAGTTTGAGGCTGCAGAGTGGGAACAGCTGCTCTGTGTGACAGATTCAGAGCTTATTGAAGGCTCTTGGTGATTCCCAAATCACAGGCACACTGCAATGCAGCTCTTCGTGGTGCACATAAAAGCTGGGCTGCTCTTCTTTAGGAAAAAGGTAGCTCTAGGGAGAAGGTAAACATTATCATTCCTTTCTATTTCTGTGTAATAAGTGGAATGTTTCTGCCAGTCTGTGGCAGCTGTGCTGGGGACTGTGCTTTCAAACTTACAGGTTTATAATCAAACATACTAATTTTGAACACATTAAATCTTTTGCTCCTGTTGCTCCAGCTGGGGGCAATTACAGAACCTCACTTTTCTGATATGGAAATTAAAATTTATTCTTTACCTCTGGAACTGTTCATTGCCAGTTGTGCTCACTTTTTCTTATACCATTTATCTTTATCGGAAGAAATCTTGATTTTGTTGATGTTGGAGAAATTTTACATTTAATTCCAATGAGATTAAAATTTCATTGAGTTTTGAATGTGCTTGAGAGCTCCCTTTTAAGGGGCATCTCAATAGCTCTGTAGTCCTGTGTTTTCCCTTAATTAGTCTGGGATGCTTACATAAATCAGAGCAACATTTGTTTTTCTAACTGGAGTAACATTTTTAGATTAGTTGTTACCTGACCTTTTTAATTTAGTACTCTTTGTCCTGAAGGCACCATTTTGCTTTAAAGCACCTAATTTTGTTACTTTATATAGGAAATCAAAATGAATTGCATCAGTAGGAAGGTGTTGCTGTTAAAAATGTTTTTATCAATAGTAATTTAAATTACCTGGCCAGTGTTTATGTACCATTTCTGAATACTAAACATATGCAACTTGCAAAAAGAAGTTCTGAAACGAATGTTTTGATACCTGCCTTCAAAGAAATTTAACTCTGTTTAATGCAAGTTGTTTCTGTAGACAACGCTCAGCTGTAGTCCTTTGCTCCTGGCAAGAGGTTCCATAGTTTTGTTTTTTTTTTTTTTTTTTTTCATGATTCCCACATTTTTAGCCAAGTATTGAATCAAATCTTCAGTTTGTCAATGCCCCTGTATGTGTGGCTTTTTGTGGGCTGTACCATGCACTTGGGTGGGGAGGAAAAGTGCTCCTGGCGATTTTTCAACCTTAGAGAAGGGAGAAATTAAATACTTGTGACTGGTACAGGAGATGAGTTTCTGAAGTTATGAAGTTTGGAAGCTTTAAGATGTTCTGCTCTCACTTATTTGACCATTTCTAGAAAATGATGCCACACAGCAGACAGTAAGTAAGGACAGGCCCACTGCCATGTTGAGACAGTGGATTTATGGGGACATATCTAGATTTGGGATGAATATCTCTGAGGTCATGCAGGGGATATTGGTAGGTCAAACAGTGAAGCCAAGTGGAGAGAAAAATCAGTGTCCTTTCCTTGAGGCTGAAGGAAACACATGGGTGGAGCACCACTGCCTATGAGAGAAAATTCAGAGTAACTGGAGTTCAAAGATAACGTTCTGAAAACTGTTTTTGTGGAGCATCTCCTCCACAGAGGCAGTTCTGCAAAATTAAGAAAATACTGTTGAAACCACAGAGTTAGTCATGTCAGAGGATTAACCAGGGGAAGCATTCCCACCACCAGGGGGCAAGGATTTGTCAGAAATCCATTTACTTTAGTGGTTATTTCAGTAGCACTAAGAGGCACAGCTTTATCCTCTAAGTTACTGGTAAAAATATCAGTGTTTAGGATGAAAACAGAACAAAACAATTTTTGAAAATCAGTCCAACATCAGAGAATGTTTTAGAAGGAAAAGAGTCCAGAGAGAAAATGGCTTCATTAGTCTGAGCTAGTTGAATGCTAATGGAAATTATTCTCCTTAATTTCAAGTGATGGGAACTGGAAATGTTTATAACATCTTTTTTTTTTTTTGTAGTCCATCAGGAAAAATAGTTGCCTAATCCAAAAGTGTGTCTGAAGGTTTCCTATTGCATTACACAGACCTTCTGATTAAGCAATGAGCTTGGGAGAGCTACTTTTGTTATTTGATTAGGTTTTCATTACTAGAGAGATGATGGGTTTAGATTTGAATGACTCCCCTGTCATTTTCTGTTTAAAATATCAGAACACAGTTCAGTTTTCTTTCATGTTTCTTTTGTAGTAAAAATATATGGTAAATATTTAATTTTTATCTCAAATATCATGTGATGCTATTTCAGCATGTTTTCAGTTAGGCACTTTTCAACAACCAGTGGCCACTGGGCAATGAGACAACAATTGGGGAAGATAAAAAAAGGATGACATTCATATTGACACTTAGCAGATCCCTGATGGCAATTCATTATTGCTTCTAGTGCTGCTCTGATTACTTCAGAAGGAACTTAGATGCCCACCCCACCCAGTTTCAGTTCAAGACGCACAGCATTGCACATTTTTTTCCCAGCTGCTGGGAATCTGCTCTGACAGTGTCCCGTGACTGCAGGCACGATGTCCAAGTGAGATTTGTGAAGATTTCCTTGATTCAGGCTCTTTGCTGCATGACCAGCAGGCAGACTGCTGAAGTTCATGGAAATCTAGGCCAGTAGCAAACTGTTGATTATTCCCAGGTTTCAAAATTACGTCATTTATTTCACAGTTTATTTCCTTGAAAGTTTCCTTTCAAACCAATTAATTCCTAATTGGTTATTTCAACTGCCCACTGCAAGCTCAGCTGTAAGATCATGGATCAGGTTGAATTTGGTTGATCTCATATATAAAAAATAGGCTATTTAAAAATAAGTTTGAACTTTTTTTTTTCTTGATTGGATTACTATACTCATCATTTCCTAGTAACCAAAAACATCAGGGACAAAATGATAACAACAAAAATAACGAAGTTTGATAAAATCTGGAACAAGCTTCAAAATTTTCCTTTAGGGAAACCCCCATCCCTGCTGCAGAAAGGATTTGTTGCTAGTGACAGTATACCCTGCTGAGTTATCTGACTCTTACTAGCTAATGTTTTAAACTTGCAAGGAATAATTTTATGCTTCAAGACAATTTCCAGTTTTGAAGCATAACAATACATCATTTACCATGGAGATGTTACTCCAAAGAGCTGTGACAAATTATTTTTGGATTTCATTATACAGGGGGATGACACTGGCTGTCTAGAGGACCGAGGGCAATTGTGGGCATTGCTTGCCAATGCTGAGAGGCTGCAGCAAAGAAACAAAACACATGGTGCTTCAGAGCAAGGCTGAGTGCAGAGAGTACTCTGAACATTCACTGACTGCTTATAATGAGAAAATACAGAAAGAGTTAAGCCTTTTGGCAGGGGGGTTTGAACAGTGATCTCTGTCCAGGAGTGTAAAATGAGTTTACCCTGGCAAATGCCTAGGTCAGTATCAATGAAAACTTTTCAATAATTACTATGAAACCTTTACCTGTTAATTGTTCCTTTACTGAACTAATTGTTCCTATTAGTTCAGTTTTGAGTGTTTATGCTCCTAATCAGCAAAGCTGTGGTGTGCAGCAATGCACAAAGCTCCTCCATCTCCTCTATCTCCTGCCTGCACGTGTCCCCATGGCAGCTGGGGCACAGAGGGATGTGCAGGGGGGGACAAGGATCTGAAGGTTTCAGAGCAGTGTTGAGAAGGTGGCTATGAATACATAAATACACAAACTGGAACAATTGGAAAGCTGGGCCCTCATCAGTAAAGTAAAGCACTGGGATCTGAAACAACCACATATAAAGAGGAGCAGGATGTAAAACCTCTGTGTATTCATACAGTGGATCTTGATAATTTAGGAAGGTTGGGGTTAACTGAGAAGAGAGATCTAAAAAAAGTTATACTGACAGGGTTACAAACTCTAACAATTACAAGAGACTTGACTAAAAGTCCTAGTTTGTGAGAAATACTATGCTTCCTTAAGAGCTTCTGTAATATTTTTGTTTCCATATTTGTGATGATTTATTAACTGTCAGGTTCCTTCTCCCCACTAATTTTCCTCATCCACGGTAGCCAAGAGGACCTTGCTGGTGGGGATTTTTTCTATTTGTATAAAATCTCTTGGACATCAGGGTTATTTCTCAAATTCCTCTGTTTATGTCAGTAAGACATTGCTATTTCTTCTGCTGATATCCTAAACTTTTCATTCACTGTGCTGTTTCAGAGTATTTATTAATTCTCTTCTTTGTACACAAACCAAAACAAGATTTTGTTCTGTTCAGGCTGTGATAATGTTATGAACATTTACTCTTTTCCCATTTCCAAAACATGGAATGTTACTATGCGCAACATGCCATTGATTATTTGTTTCTGGTGGTTGTTTCGTTGTTGGGTTTTTGTTGTTTTTCTGATTTTTAAAAATTTATTTAAACATGTAACTAGAAATATTAAATATTCCAGTCATGTAATGAAAAATGCTTCTTTTTCATGTCAAGACATTTTGGTTAAGTCACATGAAGATAAGCATTTCTCTTTTTTATCTCCTGGTTAAAAAAGAGTTTTTCTAATTGACAAATGCTTTCAAAATCAACCTTCTCAGTTGAAATTCCCACACGTCTGTCATTGCCACTTCACCAGAGAATGCATTCCTCAAAGAAATATCAATCTTTTTACAGCTGTTTGTAACTACAAGTATGGTTTGCATATGTTAAACACAGTTCAAGGCAAGACACTGCAGGTGCTCTTGATATACAGGAGAAGGTACAAGAGCTCTTTGAGTGTCAGGGGATTCATTTTCCTCGTTAAACCCGTTATTCTAAACAACAATGTGAAGGTTTGTTTTTGTACTTCTGAAGAAAATGACATGGAGAGAAAGTGCTTAAACCATTACTAGGTTTAGCATTATTTTTTCTATGTATGGATTGAGATTAGGCTTCTCCTGCAGAAAACCTCCCCTAAGAGGGTATTTGCAGCTACCAGGGATTATCCATATCCACCCACTGCAGCTGCAGGAGCCTGTGCTACATTCTCTGGGGGATATTTTTGTCTATTGTGCATCTTGTTAGTGCTCTTACTCCTATCTGTTATTGCTACCAGCTATAAAGCCCTTCTCTCTGCAGTTTCAATGAGACAAATTCTGAAAGGTTAATGGAAAAAAATCTTGGTGACAACATCTCAGATTTTAAAATTACAGTAGTGAAAAACATTGCACTAAAGTTATAGAATTGGTTTTCTCTTTGTACTTGTCCTCTAAAGTATTTTCTATCAGAAATGGGGTGGCTGAAAAACTTAATTTTCCCATATTCACATGACATAGATTATCTTCTGTATTCTTTTAGCTGAATCAAAAGCTCTATTTCCTATATTTCCCCCTTTTGTTATGTCCATCTCTATTTTTTACTCAACTATACTGTTCTTTTTCATCCCATTTCAAGTCCAAATGGGTGTTTCCATGATGTTTAGGTATTCTGACACTTGTTATATTCATTGATTTGTGCAGTGGAGTGTACAAAACTTTGTTTACCAGGCAAGACTCAAACATTACTACATTGCAGTCACTGATCTACAATCTCAGTGTTTCAGATCATGCAGTGCATGACAGGTATTTTGTGACTTGTCTTGGGAACAGTGACTCTGCACCTTTTTTCTTTCTTTTTGTCCTTTTTAAGTTTTTATACAATAAGGTTGCTTAGAGAATTAGAAAGTTATGGACCTGTTTTCTAGATTCCAGTTGCAGACACTGCTTCAGAGTTACCATGAGCACCGAAAGATGTGCGCTCAGAACAGTTAATTCTACTCTAGTGTTCCCCAAATCAGCCCTCAAGTAATATTTATTAAAATAAATGAAATTCTAGGGAAGTATGAAGGATAATATGTGAGTTTTGTAAAGTGTGGGCAAATAAAAGAACATTGGCTGACTCTGCTGTTTCTCACATCTATTTTAATATTTTTTTCCTCACTGAAGATCTTTGTGAAATTACCTTTTTGCCCAATCTAAGGCACTTCTAAGACAGCACTAACCAATAGCAGTTTCCACAAATTAGACTGACTAATCAATAATTTAGATTCATTAGTGGAAAGCAACAAAGGCCTCTCTTCACTCCCATGGGAATTTTACAGAAAACAGGCAGGAAATGCTCATCATCAAGTGGAAAAGGAACTGAAGAACTGAACTTCAAAATACATTGGGCTTTAAATACAAATCTCATTTACAGGTCAAGAAACAACTTAAGCCTTTAAACTTTAATGTACAAATTAAGTTGTTCCTGCTCAGAGAGCTGAGAGAGCATTTCCTGGTTCACTCTAGATGTAGCCAAATACTACAGAAGCTGTTGGGGTTTAGATGTCTGTTTAGATTCTGTCTCTCCCTCTTCGAATTTAGAACCAAAAGAGTTGAAGAGTTGAACTATCTTATCACCATTGAATTCTGTCTTTCACATTTGTCTCCTAAAGCTGGGTTTTTCTGCATCCTTGTCATTTTGTTCATATCAATTCCACAATTTCTTTCTTCTACCCACAGACTCTGGACTGCCTTGTGTATTGCCAACATTCCTGTGGGATGTTCCAGCAATGTAAAATATTATATGACTTGCCATTATATTTCTGTTGCTGTTACAGGATCAAATATGAGTGTCCTCTGTGGTTTAAAGGGTTCCACTCTCCTCTGGCATGTTCCTCTGAAAGGATGCATGAAACAGTCATTTTACCAAAACTTTTGTGACAGCTTATAAAGCATCATTCAACTACAGGGTTTTATAGATTAATGATAAACCAATATGAAACAAAAAACAGTAAAAGAAAAATTGGCACATACTCTAAAAATAAATGTACTGTAAAAATTAACTTAAAAATTAAATGCATTTACCTTGCATACAAGATATTCCTATGACAGATATTTTGCCTTCACTGCAGCTGTATATAGGCATGTTCTTTCCACTGCCTAGTCTGTGATTACAAACTGGAATATGATCCTGTGCACTTAAGCCATGATGGAAATTCAAGAACTGTGTCAAATAAAGGGGCAAGGTTGAAATATTGATAACCTTTCAACATCACTGGCCAATCTAGAAAGCAGGAAGAGAATCATATTGTGACTGAAAATCATTTTCTACTCCATATGACTCCAAATTAATTAGGTGTATATCACACAAATAAAAGATTACATTAAAAAATACAGGCCACTAACTTGTTCATTACAAAAATCCCAAGCTGACGTGACTGCCTTTCTCTTTATTGTGAAGCCAGTTTCTTATTCACACCTGTAAAGGGTAAAGGCAGGGTTTTCCCCAATCATTTACCTTTTTGTACTATGTTAATGTCATAGCAGTGGGTGGGAAATGTCCAAGGGAAACGGCATTACAAGTAAAGATAATGTTCTGATTCAATCACATTTGTCTGACCATTTTCTTGCATTGAATTGTAACTGTCAACAGGCAGTATGATTTATATAACCATTACTATGACTTTCTCTTGTTCTGATCTCTTACCAAAATGCATCTATTCATTAATAAAAAGCTACTGCTTGAATAAGGCCAGGCACAGACACACTGATTGATGCTCAGTGGACTGAACCTTGAATAGAGGACATCAGTGAATGTTCTGGCTGTGTTCTTTCCTAGCATTTTCAGAAAACCTTCATATACAAATATTGAGGTAGCAGTTTACCACGATCCGATATACCTAATCCCAGGATTAATTCTGTATGCCCATCAGTGGTGAAGCAAGATGGATTTAACAGCCCATTAGCCTTTCAGCATGATAATTTTCACGTCACTTATCCTGCTGGGTTAATTACTTTAAAGTGGATATTATTGACCTCAATCCTAGAGGCAAACAGAGAACGTCTTATTCATCTCCCAAATGTACATTCTTAGACTCTTGTTTCTTTTGGTCCTGACAATAAATCCCCTAGATTATGTGTTTGTATATTATAATTTATACCCTATTGGCCCATATTTAAGAGCTTACTGAAGCAACATCTTTCAGATATTATTACCCATGACTGGAATATTAAATTCTGTTTCTTATGTAAAAAGAAATGTTGCAAGCATAAAAATTAATTGTTTCACCTCTTGTTAAGAAATTAATTTTAATGCTAAAAGCTGTAGCAAGTGCAGCAGGGATTAAGCACTTTTGGAATAAACAGCTGGCCAGTATATTTCGAACTGCAGAAGTCTGGTCATTAGAAGGCGAGAAAGAAGAACAAATTTGGACTGAGAAGCTGCAGGAAAGGAAATTCAGGTTTTAGCATAGAGGAACAGAAAAATATATAATGAAAAAGAAAATCAAGGATTAAAACTGAAGAGAAACGTTTTTATTTATGTTTATTATTTGTGGATATTTTCCTGTAGTGATTTAGAGAAAACACAGGCCAGCTGCTTTGAGGGAATTAACGCTAGCTATGAACAGTAAGAAACAGAAAAAGTGGGAGTGGAAGAGGAGCACAAGTTATGTTTTTGCTTGTGGAAAGGTGAAACAGGGCTGGAAGTTTCCATAGCCAGTTTTTAGATCTCTGTGTGTCAACAGTGTTACACACATAGTTATACACAGGGCCTTGAATTCCTTAGGCACCGGTTCCTACAGGAAACAGGAGGGTAAGATTTAGGTACTTGATTGTAGAAACCAAGGTTTGGAGCAGGTGTGCCCACAGACTCTAGAAGAACCCAAATCCCACAGATCTCATTTGTAACATGGTGTATCCTCACACACCCCTGAAGTCTCATTCTGTACTGAATGTACCCCATTTCCTGGGGTAAAATTGCTCTGTAAGATACAGAATGGAGAAGCCTGGTACTTACAAAAAGGGGATTCTAAACCACATTAATGTTAACATAGGTAATTTATCCACTAGTGTAAGCCTATCTTGGTTCAATAGGCTTATCAAACACCAGAATAATGGCAGAACTGTTTTTACACAAAGCAAATTGGACCCATAAGATTCCTACTGAACTTTCTGATTGACTTTAGCAGTGCTAGAATTTTCTCTGGGAGCTCAGTTCCGCATTTTACTGACAATGACAATGTCAATGACAGCGATGTCGTTTTTATTAGCAGCTGTTCTTGTGTGACATTCACAGTCGTGACACGAGCAGTCAAATCTACATGTTCCTGCTTCAGTTACAAACCACCTTTGACTCTGGTCGAAACAAAACCTGGCTGCATGTAGCAACTCTCTGCTGCAGCAGGTGTGTGGCCAATCACTGCTCTCCAAAGGATTTTCCAGGGGAAAAAAAAAACTTGTTTTTTAACCTTCAAATTTTTTTTTCTATATTTAAGTTATCTGCTTTAGGTCATTTAGGTCACTGGCAAAGGCACAATGTTAGCATGTTTTGTAAAAGGCAAAATAAATTAAACCTTCTGAATAACAAGAATATCAGCATTTCATAGAGAAGTGAAGAATTAGAGGAAGCAGTGAGAATTTGGTCCTTATAAGACTGGAAATATTTCCTGTTTACTCTCAAGAATGCTATTTAAGCATTGGTGATTATCTAGTGATGTTTATTTTTCATTTTAAACAGCTCCTGCCATCCATACTAGGAAAAAAAATTAGAGCATTGCCTTCTGTGTTTAAAACTTAGAACTAGTTGATCAGCTCATGTAAATTAGCACATCCAGAGGAATCAGAAGAGGAAGGACAGATTACTGATGCTGAACACCTAGTCCTAGATTTTTTAACTAAAACTATGAGGAAAATTCAGTGGATCGGATCTTGTTCCTATGTGTACTGACGTAGGGGTCACAAAATTTGACCCTAAATACATTGTATTGGGAATCATTAAACCTTGAAAGATTTTAATCATACATAACGTTGCTGGGGTGTTTTGTAAATGAAATCACTGAAACATAAAGTGCATTGACTTTTCTTTTTTTACACTGATTTCACACACAGTTGAAAAGTATTCCGTTAGGCACCTTTGTGTGGAACAAATACGTATTTTGTGGATCAGGAGCTGACTGGCGTTTCCTCTCAGGTACCAGATGTACCCAGATGTTGGTTCTGCTCTCTCCCCTGAAGGAGAAACTGCCAGCCGGGCACTAAATTCCAAAAGGAAAACTGTGTATTTCTCACCTCCGTCCCAAGAAAGCCAGACCCCGCGGGGATGTTCTCCCTACAAATCCGCTGCCTGCTGCAATCCGCAGTGACGATCCTCATGGGACCTGGGCCACCAGCCCGTGCCCCGGGCACCCGAGCTGCGAGCGGGAGAAAAGCCCCTGACGGGACGGGGAGCGCCTCCGCTCTCGCCACGCTCCCTCACCGAAGTGCCGGACTTTTGGGACACAGAGGGACACCGGTAGCACCGGGGCGGGGACGAGGCAGGTGGTCACTCTTCCAGGGAGCACCTCCCGCTCTCCCCAGCCGGCCGAACCCGCTGCCCACGAGGGGCCGTGGGGCGGCGCGGACTGCCTGGCGCTCACCCCATGATGTGAGGGGAGCAGCCCGCACCGAGCACCCCGCTGAGCGGGGAGGCGATCCCCTCCTCTCCGAGAAAATCTAAGTGCTCAATTTGATTGATATTTTCCCATCGGGATTCTCCATAGGACTGATCCCCAGCCCCCTCCTCGCGCCCCGTCGGGTCACGCAGGGTGACTCGGCCCCGCCGGAGGCGCAGCCCCGGGCCGGGGTCGCGGCGCGAGGGGGGAGGTAGTGCGTCCTCCCAGGCGGCAGGGGGCGCTGCAGCCGGCGGGCGCGCAGGGCTCCGCCGCCGCCGCCATCTCCTCGCTGAGCTCATAAAGGTGTCGCGCAGGTTCCGCCCGGGGTCGTCATTCCGCCGGCCCGGGCCCGGTGCTGCTGCCGCCGCCGCTGCTACCCTCGAGCCGCGGCCCCTCTCCGCTCCCTCCCTCTTGGGGCCACCAGTCCGCGTCAGCGGCCACCGCGTTCCCGCACCGCCCNGCCGGGGTGTGAGCGGGGCCCGGCGCCTTGCCGGGCCGTCCCTCGCCGGCGGGGCCATGGCCGCGAGCGCCAAGCGGAAGCAGGAGGAGAAGCACCTGAAGCTGCTGCGGGAGATGAGCAGCCTCCCGCCCAACCGCAAGTGCTTCGACTGCGACCAACGGGGCCCCACCTACACCGACATGACCGTGGGCAGCTTCGTGTGCACTTCCTGCTCCGGCATCCTGTGAGTGAGTGCGGGTGGGGACCCCCTGCTCCATCCCCCCGGCCGCCGGGAGACGCGTCCGCAGGGCGGCGGCGGCCGGGCGGTGCAGCCCCGCCGCGGGTCTCGCTGCGCCGCCGCTCCCCTGCTCTCGCCCTTCCTGCTGCCGGCTTGGCCACGTCGGAGGGCACCGGGCGGGGGCTCTTCCAGGGAAGGGAAGGGAAAGAGGCCGTCTGGAGGCTTTCCCGGGCGCGTTCGCTAGAAATCCCTGTCAGAGCCCCCGGTGCGGAGGTGACGGCCGCTGGCGGGGTGTGCGGAGCTGGGCTCAGGCAGCCCTCGGCCCGGGGATGATCCTGGGGAGCTTTCTCCGGCACGTAGGGGGAGCGCGCACGGGCAGCCGGAGCAGCAACACCCCACGGACGTGTCGGAGGGGTGGTTAATGAAACAAGTGTGCGACAGTGCGTATGGAAAGGGAAGGGGCACGTGGCTGAGCTGTTCACTCAGCCTTGAAGGTGCGGGGATACTAACCCTGCAGTGAATACGTTTACAGATATTTAACATTGGGTTAAACCACCAGGGTAGCTTTATGTGCATTGAGTTCTCCTTAGTGGTAGTTTGTAAGACAACTCTTTAAGTTTGGTCTCAGCCGATAAACTCCAGCCCCAATGGTTTAAGAAATTTGATCAGAAAAGTAGAAGGTGGTTGGGCTTTTTTCCCCTTACATCGACTGTTTCCTACAAGCGATATATATAAACCTTGGAAAGGGATTGGCTCTGATAAAGTGATTGCATTTTTCCTGTTCCTCATTCCTGTATGGGCCTCCCCACTACTCCTCCCTTTTCCACCCATCCTCCCCAGAGACAGTGTCTATGAAACTAAGAGTTGAGGTCAGTCAGTTGTGAATTTCAGTCACGTGTCCATAATTTGGGGGAAAGATCCCGCTGTCTTGAGTGCTGCTGTCTCCTTAGCTACATTTGTTTTTATGTGATTCTGTAGCATTGTGCTAATGGAATGGAGCAGAATCAAAGAGTAACCAAAGAAGTAATAAATAGTACGTCAAAGGATACAGATTGGTGTTTCTAAGGGTTTGAGTTCATAAAAGGCATTCAGGAGCCTGAACTAATTTCTGTCCCCTTACTACCCCAAATAGCCCTTCCAGGTAACGTCTGGTGTTTTAGGACAAAGTTGATAATTATGTTGAAATGCAAAACGAAGTATGTTAGTTCTTTGCTGAATTTACATGGAACAAACTGTCTTTTATATTAATAGGCAGCTAATTAGACTTGAGGTTCTATTACTTCTACTTTATGTAGAAGGCTTCTGAACAGACTTGAACAAACACAGAAAATACATTTAGGTTGTGAAATTGAAAAGAGACTAGTTTTTTGCACATACATGTCACTCAATCAGCCAGCTCTGGCTATTGTTTACTCTCTTAGCAAACTGTTATTTGTGCTGGCATGTGAAACTATTTTAAGCTACTGCACTGAGCTTATTTAATGATTGTACTTGTTCTTACTGGGTTAAACTGACAGTGTCATAAAGCTGCACCATGAGAGTGTTTGTCTTTATTTTTCAGGCTTCTTAACCTTAATAGACAAATATATTGTGAATGCTGCTGAGATGCTTAGTGTGGGTTCAGAAGAGTCTGTTCCTTTTATCTGTTGGTTGGGAGGTATGGATTACTAAAGTGCATAGTCCAGTTTACAGCAACTTTAAGTAGGGGAGAGCTGCCACTTTGTGTTAAGTTGACCATCATTTGGTTGTTATCATGCTTAAAGGAGGAAGACTGTCTGCAAAAACATGGTTAACGTATCGATATTCCAATAAAATGCAAATGTTTTTTTCATCCTAAATATGCAGTGTGATTGTCTTACTGTAAAAAAGCAAGCACAAACAACATATTTACAGCTAGTAACAGCTACACTTACAGCTGGAGTAAACGACTGTTAAGAGGACTTAAAGCTTCCCTATAAATAAATTTGGACTCATTCTTTCATGTGAACTTGGAAAAACTTCCATAAATTGTATGTGCAGGATCATATGTGTTGGTTAACACCTTAGGACCCTAGCCAGTGGGATGTTTTTGTTAGCGGTTGAGACTTGGTGTATGTCATGTCTGTTTCATAACTAGAAACATATTTTTAACACTTCTGTCAGAACACTTCTTCAAACAACTTATTTCTAAATGCTGTAGAATTCCAAGGTGTAGGAAAATGACTTGGGAACAAATCACATAATGGCAAATACGAAAGTACTGCTGCTTCTGTAGTTGTTATGGCTGTTTGCATTCTGCCTCATTGTACTTGCTTTACTGTAAGGCTTTAATAATCTTAGTACTTTATCTTGTTTATATGCTATGTGAATGACTTGCATTGCTTCTTGTTTTAATTATTTTTTTCTAATCTGGTACAGGAAGTATTCTTGGAGTCAAGTAGACTAGTTTTCTCAAGTTTGAAGTGCCCAATGCAAGATTAAAACACTAGATTAAAAAGTCTCCTTCAGAAAGGTTTCTCAGTTAATTAAAAGCAATTGCTAACATCAGTGTCATCTTTAATAGGCATGTTATTCTGGATACAGTTAACTCTAAGCTCTTTAAAACTGTAATATAACTTTTTTTACTAGTTTTCTATAGTGTTTAATTATTGTCCTGGCAAGGATTGTTTATTCATATCCAAAATCTTAATTCTGGATCCATCCTGAATTTCCTTTAAGTATTTCATGCGTTAAGTATTGATACTCAAAAGAGTAATGGTATGTATTACTAGATTTAGCTTTAAAAACCTACTGTTCCCTTTACTGTTTCCCAAAATAGTATGTCTAGCTTGTTCATATACTGCTAAAAACAATGACAGAACTAGTGACTTTGCTAAAAAGAGCTGTTTCTCACTTAAATGTTGAAGGTGAGTCTTGTCAAGTCACAAGTGTGAATGACAGAAGGTTTTTTTTCTGTAATACCTGGGGTTTAGGTTCAGGTTTAGCAGAGCAGAGGTTTTGCTGTGCAAAATGGTGCATGCAGGAGAAAGTTTATGCACAGTGGTGTGAATTTGCTTCCTCTTAAAGTACTTCCACTTTTCCCCTGTGTTCAAATTCTTCATGTGGGCAAAAAAAGTGTGCTAGCATCACACAAGGTAATTCAACTTTTTGGTGTTGTACAAGAATACAGAATATCTGGAATTATGCACACAGTTTCTGCCCTGAGAGCCAGAGGAGATGCTCTGGAGGAGCAGTGGCTCAGGTCAAGGATTGCAGTCATACACCACAGGAAGATTTCTTTTTATTACAGCGAACCTGCGTCTTGGGAGATGTTGGCGGGGACGTTATTTTGGTTTTACAGAAGTCCTTTGATTCAAAGGATTATGTTGGTAGCTATGACTATTGTTTTCCTGGATGCTCCCGTGTGGCCTGCTGACAGTGACATCCTTACCTTTGTCTTATCAAATGCCTTGTATCTCAGCTGTCTGTGCATCTCTGCTTTCAAGCACTTCTGTAGTACTCGCAGTCAGCCTGCTCCCAACTTTGATAAAAAGAACTCGTTTTTCACATCACCAATGGGAAAATATCCCTGTTTAAGAGTCCACTTGCACATGTTTTGTATTATATATTTTTTTAATTGATCTTGACTCTTTTTTGTATCTGGTGGTGTGATAATTAAGGCACTCCTATCCTTTCTCTCACTGCCCTCTTAACTCTCTCCTGACTTACTTAGGAAGTCTCTCATTCAGCAGCAAGGAATGTTTAGAACATAATACGTACTTTGAGAAATGCTGAAGCCCTTTTATGCTATGTTTATACAACTGTTGGCCTTCTTCTGGCCGCTCATAATGCTCCTTGTTGAAATTTTAAATTTAAAATTTTCATGGGTAGGGGACTTTTTTATCAGCCAGATGGAAGTATTTGATGGCAGATAGATTAGTAACAAACTATAACATCTCTGTGCAGTGGTGGTGAGCTATTGTCCTTTCCATAGAAGAAGTTTACCAGAAATTAAAATAGTCTAATTAAACAGTGCTAGAGTGAGGGTGATTGTGTTAGCATGACTTTTCAGTCCTTTTTTTCCTTTGGAGCATGTTTGGAAAATGACTCCATGTGTTCTGTGTCTCTGTGTGTTTTAAGGGTATTTTTTTAGAGTATTTTTGGTGTTACTATATTTCTTGTTTTTAGTTGCAGGGCAAGAGAGCAAAGGAAGTGTCTCTATACCACAGTGAGCACTGTGCAGATGAGAAAGAATGTTTGGGTATTTTTTTAAGAAAAAACATAAGTTAACCTTAACTCTGCTTCAAAATGTGTGTATGAGTCTTCTGGTATTAAAAATAAATGAGCTTGTGAGATGGCGGAGGGTCTCCAGGGAGGTCTGCAAGTATCAGGAATAGCCAGTGCTGCTTATATTCTCTTTTGCTAATTACAGTAGCACAGAAATAGCAAGGAATGCTGTGACATTGGATTTTCTAGTGCTTGTTTTCTGGACACCGGGGTTGTGGGGTGCTGTATGATGGCTTGGTATTTGACTTTCCTCATTAACTTCCTGCTTTTTAGGGGATCAGATTTTGCTGGCTTAGACTCAGTATGGTGTTAAAATCTGATCCAGGGGACATTAGCAGTGTTGAGCAACTGTCTGCTCACCATTCCTCCCACGAAAGGGACCCTCTGTTCTGCCAGAGCTCACTCTCTACATTTTTCTTCCCTCCCAGCCCTGGCCTTTGCAGACGGCTGCTCTGCCAACAATCACAAGTTCAACTATAATTTGCCGCTAAATTATGTTAGTAACAAATATCCACTGCTTGTTGACTGTGTTCTGAATGTTTAATGTTTCAATTGCTGGACTGCAGAATCCAGTGTCAGTGGCCTTAAAGCTTCCTTTGTTTGTGAGTGCACCAGTTTAACAATGCCCTCTGGAGAAGAGAGGTCTCATGTTCTCTGAAGCTGCCCTTCGCTAAGCTGTGACTCAGTGGAGGAGAGTCTTCCAGGCTGGAAGCTCTGGTCACAGTGCTCTTCCACAGAAATAATCGTTGCTGAACATGAAGAAGCTGGCAGTGATGAGTGGGATCTCTGTGTGGGATGTTCTAGCTCTGGTGTGCTGGATAAGTGCAGATGGCAGAATTGTCTTACTCTGTCATCTTTACCCAGGGCCTCTTGGGAGGAGAGAGCTGCAGTCTGGTTGAAGTGCTGAGGTAGCGTTCAGTTGCTGCCTTCCCAAGAGCTCTCTTGTAGGAAAAGGAGTAACTGGTACTGTTGCACAGGGGCAGGTTGCAAATACTTGTCTGGGGTCAATTTAAATTTAGGCATGGATAATTTGCACTAAGGGACTGTAATCCTTTCTGTCCCCTGTTAAATAGGGAGCACTGTTAAGCATTAGAACTATGTGAAACACTTGTCAAATACAAGAAAAGAAACAATTTTCTTATGAAAAAGGAGGTTTGTTAATTCCTCATAAGGGGTAATTGTACTTGGCTGTCTACCAGTAAGCTTCCCCCATATGTAGATGAGCTGTTTGTGAATCATTTGGGTCATTAAATAATCTCTGTAGATAAGGAAGGGTTGGTCCTTGAATCCTGTTGAAAAAAATCCCACAACTGCTCTGTTTTAGGGAAATTCCAGGCAATTAATGGATGTTAGTTAGAAATAATAAAAACCCAGATTTTGCTGTTCTAATGGTAGAATCAAAGTAATTTATCTAAGGAAGATAATGCGTATGTTTGGGTAGTTTTGTGTGCAGCTTCTTGTCTTAAATTCCTTCTTCTGAGCTGACTTTCTTAGGCTGCTTTAGCACAAGAGGAAGCTTCACATTGCTTCCTGCATCCTTTGACATATTCGATGGACATAAGTGCTTAAATGTACAGTACTGCAGCTTTATGGTTTACTTTAGATTATTGCTTTTCAAGTTTTGTTTAGAATTTCTAGTCCTCCTGGACCACTGACATGGTGTCATGCTCTCTTTCATCCTGCCAGAGATCTGACACTGCCTCTGTACAGTGATCTGATCTTTAGGTGGGATGTCTTCCTCCTTTTAGCAGGATGGTGTAAGAGAAATGTGAATTCATCTTATGGATGAATATATCCATATCCCATATGGATATAATGTGTATATCAGGAAACCGTATAAAACCTTGTGAAACTTTATATATCTGAACCCTTCACTGGAGAGAGAGAGAGGCATGGAGGAAGTCTATTGTGAGATTTAACAATATCTTATCTAGGCCTCAACCACATTTTTAATATTGCTACTTAATAGAGCTGAAGATATCAGTGTTTGCTGATGCGCATGCTCTGAAGAGCCCTGGTAGATCAGTGTACAGTAGGTTTGTCTTAAAGAACTTGTGCAGTGCCTTGAAGTTGCAAACACAGGTACAACAGAGCACTTAAACTGTACTTACTGCAAAAAGGAATTTCCGACAGGAGCTGGTGCGAAAGTTGAGATATACTGCAGGTGCTGAGAAACATGTGAATATGTTAGTGAATAGCTCTGGCTTTTAAATAGTCATTAAATAGTCTACAACTACCTAACTGTGCTGCTATTGTAATTACTGGGAGGAGAGTAAATGGAACAGACTAAGGCAGACAGAACCACTTTTATACTTACTGTAAAAGCAGGGGGCAATAATTGTCATATAACATTTGATGGAGCATATCTGTGTGAAATGCCAGGTGGATTCCAACTTTGTTTCTATGCTGTCACTCAATATGTGATGCTACAAGTGCCATTTAGTGAAATGCAATTACTTGCATGCACAGACCGAGAAGTTGTTTCTTTTAAAACCCAAAAATAAACAAAACCTAATCCTAGCACCAGCTCTGAAACAATGAATTTTAAGTGCATAGAACTCCTACAGTCTTCTTTTAAATGACATCATCTTCAAATGAGTACTTAATTTAAAAAAAATCTTAGGTAATACTGTAGTATTTTAATAAATGTTTTATTAAACATATATGTATAATAAACATTTTATTTTGCGATGTAGATGATATAGCTAGGTGAAAGATGTTAAATTGGTAACCTTGACGAAGAAATTTAAATATTTTGAGAAAAGGTAGTTTAATCAACTGTCTTAAAAACTCTCCTACTAACTTCAGTGAAACTTCTACCTTGTCAAGGTGCTGAACTGTGGAGTCTAATGTCAGCTGCTCCAATTTCAAAACTTTGCTGAAGCAGACAGTATTCTGTAAAACTAATTTTCATATGCCTGTGGGTTTGTAAATGACTTCTGCTTTTAAGGTACTCAAAATCACTGCATTTCTTAGCAAATTACAATTAATTCCTTATCCAAGTGTTTCAAATGGTGATTGTCTCAAATTTGGTTTCTCATGAAACTTAGGCTAAAATATTACTGCTTAGTGTTCTAACCTGTATTCAAGTTCTAATTAAAAATGTGGAGATTTTTTAACACAGGATCAGAATTATCATTCAGGTACACCTGATGAATTTGCAAGCTAATTGCACAACAGTATTTTCCCCATTAGACTTACTTGGAAACCTTGAAGTGCTAAAATTTTTCTGTCAAAAAAGTCAAGTATAACGTTAATTTTTGGAATATCAGTTTTTTGTTATAGGCTGTTCTCATGGATAACAATTTAATTTATAATTAACATTCTGGGATAATCACGGAGTTTAAAGAAAACCACTGGTTGTCCTAAATTAGATGTCAGTGTTATTTTTGTGGGGTTTTTTTTTAATTCTTAAAAGCAATCTGAACCAAATTTAGAATAAAAAAGTATAGGGACAAATACAAGCAATACAGCTATCATTTGATTTTCTTAGTAATTTGTTAGGCCTGTATTGCATCCCTGGAAAGCTTTTTGTGTGCTTTGATATCTCATGGTTAATGTATATTAATTGTTTTTCAAGGTGGTATTTCGGAAATTCAGGCCTGTTTAACCCAAGTGTTGAACTGGTCCCTTGGTCTTGTCTGAGTGTCTGCACTGCCTGGCACATGTGGGATGGAATGTTCTTGCATCCATTGGGCAAAGCACAGCTTGGGTTTGGTTGGAAGTGTTTGTGGGCAAAAGCAGTAGTTAGCATGTATTTGAAGAGGGAGTTTGGAAAGAAAGCAAGCTTTTTCTTAGCCTGGTGCTGTTGCTCAGCAGGTTTTCTCTCTGTGCTTGCAGATTGTGACTGAACTGGGTTTGACAATGTCGGGCTGTGGCAGCACAAGTTCCTGGTGTTCCTGCTGGCTGTGCTGCAGCAGCCTGGCCGGGATGTGAGAGAGTGGTGCCAGTCTGAACTCAAGACAGAGTTGCTCATGTTTGGAGATGTGGCATTAGCAGTGCTCTCACTTGAGAGCGCACTAAAAACAGTTTCTTTTTGCTTTTGTTGTGGTTACTGCCCTAGTGCTCAGGAAGAGGAGTAAGTCCCTGTGAGTGCAGGGGCAAAAAATAAACTAGAAGATGCTGTGAGGAAACAGGAAATGTAGGTTAATGCAAGAGAGAAAGACTGAGCTGGGCAGTTTAGCTTGAAGAAATTTAGTTATTTTAAGAGCTCGAAGTGAGAAAGGAGTTGGAGGGAAAGGAAGCTACAAGCAAGAAACCTAAGAGGTAGAGGCAAGGGTCAGGCAGATTAGGCTTTTAAAAAAAAGTCTAATTTTGTTTTTTTTTTTCATTTGCATAGAAAGTGGCAGATGACTTTGCATGAGCAATGGTGAACATTGTTCTCCCCTGAAGTTGTATTATTCAACTTTGTGTACTGAGTGTTACTTTGAAAGAGCTTACACAGTCTTAAGTTGTATGGCAGTACCAAGAATGAGTGTGCTTTACAGAGATGGCTCCTGATTTTAAAGCTGACTGACTTCTAGCTGTGTTAAACGTGATTGTATGATGACAAATTCAAAAATGCTAAATACTTCTTGCTTCTTTCAGGCGGGGCTTGAATCCACCCCACAGAGTGAAGTCGATTTCAATGACTACCTTCACACAGCAGGAAATAGAATTTCTGCAGAAACACGGAAATGAAGTAAGTATTATTTGGAGAATAAAGTGGGTTTGGCACTTTAATACTGAAGTTGAAAACGCTACTTAAAGAAAACTTAGAGGTTTTAGGGGTTTTTTTGTTTGTTTGGGGTTTTTTTTTGTCTTTTTTTTTTTTTTTTTTTTGGCAAAAGCTCAATGGAAGTCTTTTGAAGCCAACATCATTTGAAATGAGGCTTCTGAGGAGCTTGTTTCCTTGGGTAGCTGATCATCATAATGTTATTGCCCAACCCAGACAATCCTGATTCACATGATCAGTATTTCTGAACTGGGTTTTCTTTTGATTTTGCATAAGGCAATATGCAGCCACCTTTTTTTTTTTCCTTTAAGCTCAGAACTTGAAACTGCAGCAGTATTTCCTGAAAGAGGGTACTGTGACAAAAATAAATACAAAAATACAGCTTGGAGCTTTTCTTTTTCACACTTGATGTCAGAAAGTCTTCTAGTAGTTTTAATAGCCTCTTTATTTAATAAAAGTATATTCATATTGAGTGTTCTTGGAGAGGAAGGAAAGGGAGAAATTTTTATCAAATGAGTTGTTTGTGGAAGCTTTGAAGAGGGCAAGTTCTAGCATACCAACTTTTTGTTCTTTTTGATAGAAGAAAAAATTGAGGTAAATGTTGGATTGGCTGTGTGGGAATACATGGAGGCTGTTGCTGAATTCAATTTGAAGGTGAAGTTTGTATTTTAATACCATGCTATGGGTATCCTTGTGGATTTTAGAAGCAGATTTTGCCTCTGTTCGAACTAGGTAAGGTTCTGCTTTACATTGATTGCATCTGTATCCTGTTTAGTAGAACTATTGATTGTAGGCTGGAGAGTGTTTTATTAGTGTGCTTTTGTGAAGCTTTGTGGAGATAAATCCCACCATTCAGTAAAATGCTGATACTTAATTTTCTTAAAGTTGGTCCATTCATAACTGTCAGGTTGAAGAATGAAAACAGGAGTAGTAATTTCTTTTTCTGCCCTGGTAAACATGTGTTATTTGTTGAAGTGACTGTTAGTGGATTCCTCTAGACAGAGCTAGAACAAGGCCTGAACTCTCCCAGACTTTATAAAATACACTTGATGGCATAGATTGGTTGGGTTTTTTAGAATTGTGAAGCATTGCATATATATGTCTAGATATATATACAGCATACTGCTGACTTTTTGTGCAGGGAAATTTAATAAGGAATCTTCTGTGAATTCACAGAGAGTGTGTTGGAGGCTCTTTCCACATAAGATTAGATTGTAAACTCCAGCTTTGCTTTAAGCTTCACAAAGTGTAAAGGAAAATGTGTGTTTGTAGCTCCCTCCCTGTATTTGTTTTAATTTCGTTTTTACTGAACTTGCAATGTCTAGAAATGAATTTGCTTTCACTGATCTGCAACCTTAAGTGATCCTTTCTCCACTGATTAGTGTGGCTGTCCTTCTCATTATAGCCATGACTAGTCTGCTAATCATAATGATTTAGTTATACATAATTTATTATTGACATTAAAAAAATCCACAGACACCTGCAGTGCTATTCCTTTTCAAAAGCAGGGGTCATTGCACTTATAGTACTCTGATTAGAGAATTGAATGATTTAAATGAGCTGCCTCATAAATGAAGATGTTCTTCTGAGTTTAGTTTTAGGTTGTTGACTATTGCTTTAATTCCTAAGTAGAGCTGAAGTGACACTTGTAAGTGCTGATGGTAGATTTAAGGAGTGCTCAAATATTGAACAGAAATTATTATTGTTTTAAACACTATTAGAAGTTTAAAACTTAGTTAAACATGTTTTCACTTTGTTGTACTTTATATTGTAGTAGTTAAGTAGGCATTTTGCTTTCTGTTGTTGGTATCGGACTTTGGAATACTTATCTGCAGATAAGATAACGTGTTGGACGGAGGAAATTCATCTGACCTCACAAGAGAAAAGAACATTTTTTTGCTTAAGCTTACTGTTCAGCATAGGAGGCTCCTGTGTGTATAGGAAAAAATTTCCTAAAATAAGTCTTTCCAAACATGGAATTGTCCAATGTTGTAATATCAACAATTAAAACAATTGTACAGTGATATATATAAAAAGAAGCTCAATTTTTTTTGGCAATCAATCATGTTTAACTTCCATTTTTCTATAACTTCTAAAATACTTTCATTCCAACTTTTTTGTTCTAGTCTTTCTCCAACATGGCCAAGGCCTCTGTGATAACCTTTCTTGCTTCCAGATGAGCAGATGATGATTGTACAATAGGGATCTTGCTCTGAATACAAAGTAAAACAGCAAGAAAACTTCCATGAGATAAAGTACTTAAGGTGCTGTGTTGTTGTTAGAGGAAGTAGTTTTCCTCTCTCCTTCAAAGGGTATTTATAAGGTTCAGTGTATTTTTTTAGAGGTTGAAGTCCTCTAAAAAAAAAAAAAAAACAAAAACAAAACCCAGGCAACAAACAAAATCAAAAAAGCCCAACCACTCAAACCAAAGAAAAAAAAACCCATACACTTCCTAATATTGAAAATACCAACTTTTCCCCACTTGTTGTAAATGACTCTCTTTGTGGCATACATGGGTAAAACATTCAGTTACTGAAAGGCTTCTACAAAGCAACTGCTTCAGGGAGAGATTATTCAGAGCAGCTTTTCCTTAGGTGGGACCATCTTCTTCCCCACATCTACACATTCTAAGAGATATCTTTCTGGCACAGGTAGCTTGGATGTTATTTTAAATGGGTTTTACCGCTTCAAACAGTAAAACTTTAAACAGAGTTTTAAATCCTTATACTGTATTAGAAGATACCTATATTTTGGTGTTACTTACTCATCTGGAGGTACAGACAGCTGTCCAGACTCCAGTTTTGCTAATGCTGGGAATAGGTCACTGCAGCAAGAATGGAGGCATCTTCCAGCTGACATTCCTCAAGTGCTGTCTGAAGTCCTTTTGAAGGATAAAGACAATTTGTACTCACTGGGTAGGGTTTTTCGTCTCCTTGCTGTCTTCATGAAGAGCAGTGTGAGATATTTTCATCTTTTCTTGTCAGGAATAACAAGGAGAGAGTGATATAGAAATGCATCTTTTTGAATTCTCATCCTTCAATGATTCGGCTTCTGATTCAGTTGTGCAGTGGTAGTAGGAAGTGAACTCGCTGTTTGAAGAAAGTGGAGGTGGTGCTAATCTCCTGTTGCCATTATAGCTGTGACTATTTATTCAGAAACTTTTCCCCAAAAATTAAGAATAGTATTATGAGGCAGACTGGTTACAGAGTTAATTTTTCTCCTATCCTTTTGAAAAATGACAGGTATTTTATAACCTTTCCAAATAACTCATTCTGATATGCATATGGCTGAAGAAAAAGATCTGATGGTCTTGTATTTAGAAAAATCTCTCTTGCTCTGGAGCCAAGACCACGTTTACAACTGAGCTGATGAGTAGAGTACATGAAGGTATGCTCAGCTGCTAGGAGTTATTTTAATAGTGCTGAATTGGTGTCAATTTTCCTGACTCTCAGTAGCACCTGTGCAGGTCCCTGTTTCCTGCACTCTTGCAGTACTGGCAGCAGTCTGAGTCTGGTTCAGAGCTGGTGTTAGGCCAGACCAGAATGCTTTCCTAGAATCTCCTTTACTGTGAAATGTGGCCTAGAAGCTCTGGAATGGAAGGAGCAGTCATGAGCTGGAGCTGATGAGTGCTGACAGCACGAGCTGTGCAGTCGGGTGTCCTTGGAGTACATTGCTGGTTCTGCTGATACGATACACAGATATATGAGCTGATTGTGTGTAGAACAATGTCTTTGTTAGCAGGATCTACTGGCTTGACTCTGCTTATGAAACCACTAGAACTTCTGGACCCCAACTGCCTTTGAAGTCAGTACTCTGGCAATGTAAACTTCTTTTAACCTACAGAGATTAATGAATAATATTGACATCAGAAGTGCAGAATTACTAAACAAAGCTATAACTTGCTTACATAAAGAAAGTGCTTCCAAATCTTTCTTCCTGTAGGGTGTTTTAGAACATAGTTTTGTTGTGGGGTAATGTGCAGTTCTTTGCTGTCAGCATTGCATTCTGTGCATAACTGGGGATATTTTATTGGCAGGGAGGGGGAGAGGAAGAAATCTAATTTGGCATTTACCAGCCTCTTGGAAGGTATTATCTTGTTAGAGCTTTTTAAACTAGACTGACATGTGTAATCTTCCTATGCAGTGGTATGTCTGGGTGTCAAGAAGTGCTGCAGGTCAAGTAGTGTGCTTTTCCTAATTGAAGTGCAGCTCCTATCACCACAAGGATGTGTCCTGCAAGAGCTTTTCCTTGCCTTGCTGCCTTCGCCACATACAAGAACAGGAGGTTTAACAAACTAGAACATAACTTTGCTACCTGACTGATTTTTTATTCTTCCTAACTAGCACAACTGTGTTAACAGGAATTTCTAAAGTGTGGTGGCTCAATATGTTGTGTAAGCAGAGGGCCTTTGTCTCTCCTATATCCACCTTCCCACACACACTGGAGATCTCTATCAGTGAGGTAGTTATGACATGGCAAACCTTTATTTGGTAGTTGAAATACGTACCACTAGAACAGAGATAACTGCGATCTCAGATTCTCAGTTTCTGCAAAATTTGATGGGTAATGCTGATTCTTAATTAGCAGTTTTTTAGTGGACCTGTTCTTCTCCACTTGCTCAACTCTGTAAAAAGACACAGGGGAAAAAAGCCCCAAAACATGTCAACAAATCTAAAAGCAAAACAAAAGCTTAACTTTTGTGGAAAATGGGTGCATGTATTTTTCTTTTAGTCTTTGAGCTCTGCTTGGAATTCCTGAAAGCATGAAATGTTACACAAAGCTAGGTTCTAAATCAGAAACCTTTCTGATTAAGTTTGTTTTGTGATGTGCCAGATGTGCACTGAATTGGATGTGTTCTTTGTTGCTTTCTGTCAAAGCTGAAAACAAAGGTAATTTCTCAAAGTCTGGGACTGCAAATGCAAATAGTGTATGGAAAGCCTAATGTATGGTAAATATTATTCTGGGAAAAACATTTCTCCCTCAGATGGAATAGCTGTGGCGTGCAGATTCAGGGAAACCAATGGTATGAAGAGAAATATAGGTAAAGGCTTTATTATAACATACGATATGCACTTGGCCCAATTTCTCCTATCAGTGATATATTTAAGTTACGGCAACTCACAGTTTCTGCCTTGCTACCTCCTCGGTTTTTATCTAGGTCAGGGTGAGTAGGTTGATGCTGGTTGTGATTCTCTTTCCATCTTTACTTCATGCAGTACTTGCTGATCTAATTCTGAACGTCTCAGTATCTGGTTGCCAAGTATCTTATGACATCCCTTGCAAGACTGGAGCTTGTTGGCAGAGGACAGGTACCATCCTTCCCAAAGTGGTTGTAAAGGGATTCTCATGAACTTCTGAATTTTATGGAGACAACTGCTGAATCTTATCTACTTATTGTTACCTGACAAGATAAAAATTTGCTTTGTCTTGATTTTTGCAGCCCCCATAGTGTAGTAGGGGCAAAACTACAAAGTATTGCTTCTGTCAACCCTTCAACAAAAGTAGACTTTCAAATGCTGCATACGCTTAGTCATTCTGACTTCAATGCTCTCCTTTTTTTCCCCCTGCTCCATTGGTGAACCAGTGGGACATGGACTAATTATACTTTTCAGGGACAGTGGACAGTGATTATGGGTTGTTGGATATGTTCCACTGTTTCTAGGGGCTTCCACATAACTTGAATGTTTACTCTTGGCTCCAGCTTGTCAGGCTCTTCTCTAAGCAGAGCATTTTGTTTGATAAAGCTGTGGTTATCAAAAGGAGGAGTATAGCAAAGCTTCTGGCGAATAAACAGAGCTTTTGAGCACAGGCTTATTTGTGCTGCTGTTGCAGAAAGAGCAATATTAATATTAAATGACTGAACCAGAGTATTCCCAAGGAGATGGTGCAATATAGAAGAATTTCTGAAAGCCATAGAATTTTAGGCTCGGTACCTTAACAGTAGTGTTGTGTAATTGTGCGGTGAGTTAGGATGGTGCTTTATGTATTATCTGTAAAAGCAAAGGAATGAGTAATTCTGTTAAAATGCGGCTGAAGATGTGTCGTACAACTTGAGCAGCACTATTTTCTGAATGAGCTCTGCAAGTGTGATTATATATGGAGCAGTTAGAGGGGTGGTTTTAAATACATGCTTTTTGGGATATCAAATTCAAATTTCTCAAAACATACGTTTTCAAAATAACAAAAAATTGAGAATGATTACTTCCTTGGATTTTTTTTCAGATAGTGAATTTTATTAAATAAGAAGAAAATGTGTTTAGTAGAGCAACTGCTTGCTTAAGGCTTGGGTTTATGCACACATTTCCTTTAGTGCCTTTTTGCAGTTCCTCCCTGCTCCCGTGTCCTGCAAGAGCCAGCACTTGCTGTGGATACCTGTGGGAGTAACTGCTGTTCAGGTGTCCTGCCTGGGCAGCTGTCGGGCCAGACAGAACAGAGCACTGAAGTTGCTCGTCTGATCTTTCTATACTTGCGCCTTTTTTTTTTTTTTTTTTTAATTGTAATGAATCTTTTGGTGTCTGTCCAGTTCAGATGGTGAATTAGTGGGAAGCAATCAGGGTACCAAAGGTATAAATGCTGAGTAGTTGTTCCTCACCATAAACAGCAAGTTGTATGTCATAAGTTTCCCTGATATTTATTACAAGAGCAACTTTTAAATAGCTTTGAAACAAAAAATATGATGGCTCGATCAATAAAAATAAAGCAAAAATAAAAATTTCTCACAGCGAACTTGTTTATTTGCATGAAATCCAGGACTGTTGGTGACTTACTTTAAAATAAGTATGGAAAGATAACTATTTCAAGAAAACACAATTACACGATGCAAGTTCTGTCTCTGACAACAGTATTTTTTTAATTTTATTTTTCAGTTTTGATTTCATCCTGTGGTATTGCACAACTCTCTGCCATTTGTGTTTTTTTAGATGGCTGAAAATTGTGTTTTGTGGCTCACTTGAAGCATAATCAGTGCAGTGTTGTGGTTCCCTGTCAAGTCAGATGATAGTAGCAGAAGTGTAGCTAGACAGAGAACCAAGCCACCAGCAAACAAGGGAGGAAAACAGGCCTTTTATTGGGCTCTGAATGCCTGCTTGGAACAGCTGCTGATGTTCAAAGCATTGTGTGCTACTTCAGATGGAAATATGTGCCTTTTCATGGTTTCTGGTGTTCTTCTAAAGCTTTATAAAATATGGCTTTCTAACGGACTTAAGTCAGAATTATGTAGGTTGGAAAAAACCTTTTAAGATCATCAAGCCAAACTGTAGGAAGAAGACAACTTTTTTTTTTGGCATAAGCATGGTCTGAAATGCCCTTATGGGGATGTGATTTACTCTTTATATTCCAGTCATGTTGTACACCCACTTACAGTCTTATGGTCTCTCTCCGTCATTCACGCTATCCAAATCCAAACTAGTCTTACCTTTTTTGAGTGTCTGGTTTTGTTTAAGACTTGTCCATATTTAACAACTTTTAAGAAATTGTACTTTCTCTGATAAGTCTTTAGGTAAAGAAACCTAGGTGAAATTTAATTTGCATCCTGGTGTGGTAAATGTTTTACACTGCATTTGTACAGCTCCTGCAGTCATACTCTGGTACAATGAGAATATTTTGATGGACTGTGTGACTAAGTAGGTTCTTTGGCTTGGTGGTTGTCCATTAGGAAAACTGGTAGTAAAATTGGTTGCCCATTTAGTAAAACTGTTCACTGTGCTACCAGCAACAGAAGAACACAGAGTGCCTGGCAGTTTGTTTAAATTAATTACAGTAGTGACTTAAGGCATAATTCAGTTGTTACTTCCTTTTGTGGTTAGGTATTTAGAAGGAATTAATTGCTCCAGGAAACACTTTTGGAAGCCTGCTTTCTGAAGGTTTGCAAAAATTGCGATGCAGTGGCAAGAGCCAATGCCTTCAAGAAGCTTGCATCATTTTGAAGTAACAGGTGTTTGTTCAGCGTAGTCCTCCTCCGTTCCTGTTTGCATATTCATAGATCTGTATTGACTATAGCTCTGTAGCTGGTAATGATCTAAAGTCACACAGCACCTTGTTTTCTGAGTCCTCACAAAAATTGCCTGTAGTGGTCACCAAAGCCTGAGACATTGCCACGGAGCTGTGGTAGGGTTTTTTGGTTTGGATTGTTTGCTGTTGCAGGTTTTAGTTTGTTTGTTTGTTGGGGTTTTTTTGTTTTGTTTTGTTTTCTTTCCCCCTCACTCCAAATTCTTAGGCACTTCAGGGTGAAGATGAAGCAGAAAACTGGGAGGGAGGAATGTGAAAAACTGGGTTGTGGCTTGTTGCTGTGAGTTGATCTCCTCTAGGTTTCAATGGTACCGGTGACATGGTAATTGTGATGAGTTTCTTTGATGGGACTTGTTTTGTGTGGCAGGAAAAGGAGGAGTAATTGGATGGTCTGATATGGGTGGGGAAGGAGCCCTCCTCTGTCATTTGCCAGCATATCTCAGTCTGGATACAAACTGGTTATCATGGCCCAAGTGTTACTATGCTGGGTGCAGAATTAGGCTTTCTGCTTGTCTGAAATTAAGCACAATTTTTCTTTTCTTCAGTGTTTCCTGATGTTCTTTCCAATATTGAAGTTGGGGTTGGGAAGGGACTCTGTAGATTTGAACACCACCAACTCCTGCTGCTAGAGATTCTGTAAATAGCCACAAGCAGGACTTCTCTTCCTCCTAGCAATCATATGACTGATGCTTGTATAGTCATACTCACAAATCTAAGTATGGAAATACTACTGCTGGCTCACCTCAGACTATTCACTGCAAGTTTAAAGCTACATTCATAAATATTCTGGCTTTGTATGTTTTGTCACCAAAAAGTAGTGAAAGATTGGTACTGTTAAAACAGTGATTATTAATTTTAGCTTTTACTTTAGAAAAGGCTTATGACTTGACTGTTTGTCTTCTAAGTTTGTATGAAGAAGTATTAAACAACTGTATTAAGTTTCATCTATTACTCTACTGTAAGTGGCTGTTTAATTTTGAGAACTCAAATCAGTGTGTTGAACTTGACCCTTTTGTGAAGTACAATTGCAGAATGACTGTAGAATTGCTGAGTTTGTGGTGGGAGCTGCTGATCTTAGCTCTAAATTAGCTATGTAAAGAGTAATTTAAAAATATCTTTTTATCATTAGATCTGTTTCCTGTTGTTGTTTGTCTCTATCCAGTAGATGATGATAATGTTGGTAATAAGGACTGTTAGGTGTTGAATATGCAGTTGGGCTATTTAGAACTGAAACATCAAGTATGAGGTAAGTAGCTAGGATGTCTGCCTAATCTCTCTAAGCCTGAGCAATCTTTGAAATTTACCTATAAGATTTGTGTTTGCCAGCTAGTTCGAGGAAGATGCTGAAGTGGGAGTATCACACTTCCACCTTGATTTGCCAACTTTCAGAGCAGTCAGTTATGCAGTTCTTGGTTGTTGGAGCCTGTGCTTCTCCTGAAGGTCACTGGGGACAATGTTGAAAATGTGACACTTGCAGGAATAGAGGGCATATTTGTAGTAGGCATGTAAGAGTGATGGTCTAGCTATTTCAGAAAGGGTGTGGGAAGAAAGGATATGCATCATAAAAACAAAGCTTTTTTTGACTCCACTTCTCAGGAAGAAACCTCTTTCTAAAAAGACACTGATTTTTGAGGGCAGGTAATGTTTGGTGTTACTGTTTGGGTGCATATTGAGGTTACTTACAGAATAGTCTGAAGGGCTTAAAACATTTCAAGTTAAAACCCCTACATCTTGTTTAGTTTTGAGAACACCTTTCCTCTTGTTTTGATCAGGAATTGAAGCTTGAACATAACTGAGAATTTTGCAAGTGGTTCAACTTCTGCTCACTCACAACTACAATTAGAAAATTAAATTGGAGCAAAAGTGTTTTTACTCCTTATATCATCACTCAAATGTATATGGTATTGTGGAAACTGCATCATGGTAACAAAGGCTGTTGGAACAACAGTTTTTTTTACTCAAATAGTGATTAAAAGTATAAATACTGAACCTTGGATCCTTTAAAATCTACCATTTGAGGCTTAGGACATATGGAATCTGTTGAAGCAGTTTCAGTCCTGCAGTACAGTAAGGGAATGTGTAGAATTAGGTGAAGGAGAAGAATTTCAAAGATTACAAGTAGAAATCAGGTGCTTTGCATTTCATGAGTACATTCTACAAATGTTTTCTAAAAGGAGTGTTGGATGGTGAAATTGGATGCTGGGGTGTGCTTGTCCTACTGTGACAGGCAACTTGAGGTATTTAGACTGGTACATGGTGCACCAGTCAGTTGTTGCAGCAGCTCAGTCTGGAATATAGATTATGTAGCCACACACTTTAATAGTTTAATGTATTAGCAATAGTAAATTAAATAGCTTTTGAATTAAAGCATTTTCTCTGATTAATCTGTGTTGTGTTTTTTCAATTAAGGTGTGCAAACAGATATGGCTAGGCTTATTTGATGATAGATCATCAGCAATTCCAGACTTCAGGGATCCACAGAAAGTAAAGGAATTTCTACAGGAAAAATATGAGAAGAAAAGATGGTAAGATACCTTTACTATTATAAAGATTGCCCCTATGATGAGAAGTGAAGATGAACTATTTGCTCTCATTTTGAGTGTGCTTTCCTTCAGATGTGCTTTTCAGACTAGATTACACAGCTCTGTAAAGTGAAATGATTTCTGAACTTTATTGAGAGCTCCTATTGGAAGCAGAGAAGATGAACTACAGAAGTTGCTCAGTGTTCATATTGATGGAACAGAAATGGTTTAAGAGGATGTCAACAACAGTGTAAAGTAACAGTTTTTGCAGACTGTTATTTCCCATGCTATATATTAGTGTGGGAAAGGCATGTTTTGTTTTGAATAAATGCTAAAAATATTCATGACTTTAAATTCTAGTCCATTAAAAAAAATAAAAATCTCTGGCATATTTAAAGAATGGGGTTTTTTTGCAAACTACTGATAGAATCTGTTGGAAGATTGGGGTTTCAGTAGCAAAGCTGAGATCTGCCAGTTCCCAGCTTCAGGCTTATGACCTTCTCACATGAAGCTTGTAAAAATCATTGCTCTTCTTGAATGTAGGTATGTTCCTCCAGAGCAAGCAAAGGTGGTGGCATCAGTCCATGCATCTATATCGGGGTCTTCTGCCAGTAGTACAAGCAGCACACCTGAGGTGAAGCCGCTCAAATCTCTCTTGGGAGAAGCTGCACCCGCACTGCACTTAAACAAGGGAACACCTAGCCAAGTGAGTAATGATGCTGAGGAGTACAGAACTACTGCAGGCCTTGTTACTCTTTCAGTGACACAAAAATTCTCGCAATAAGAGCTGCTATGATCTGTAGGAACTAATATGATCATTGTATTTCATATGTTTTACTGAAGTATATATGTGTTTACAGATCAGGTGCTAAATGAAGTTTGTTTCTATTGGCCAAATTGATTTTTTTTAGTGTTTATTTTCAGTAAGCAGAGTTTCCCGGTATGAAAGAATTAACTGATTGTCCTTTGCATAAATACCTCGGTAGTTTGGGCCTGGCGCGTTATATTTTCAGCTTTGTTTTTTCTCTTTAAAAATAAGAAAATGACTGATGCTGTTAACTGTGAGATTAGTAGTGAATATGTGGATGAAAGCCTGTCATATTTATTACTGCTTCCTATGCATTCTGGTTCTGTCTTAAGTGGCTTTCAGGGACCGTCTGTATGCTGTAATGTAAAGTCAAACAACACCATGTACTTAAATTTTTGAAGGGAGGACAGTTTGTTTGAAAACTGTCATCAGGATACAGGCAACTCTTGAATGGACCTCTTTTAAACAGCAGAAAATTGCAACTTCAAACCTTGCTATGAAATTCTTCAATTTTTCTCTCCTTATACTGAATTCTAAAGATTTTTTCAGAATGTAGCAAATAACTATTTTCCGTCTTGTAAAGTTAAGTTTTATTGCTTGTATTTGTTGTTTCAAATACAAAACCTGAAGTTGCTAATAATATATCACTATTTTCTTCTTCTTGGTGCTGTTAAGCCAGTTAAATTTGCTGCAGACTTCCTTTAAAAGCCAGAGTAGTAGCATAAATAGTCTTCCTCATAGGAGGAGGGTGTGTGCTACATACAGCATCTTAAACTTCAGGAATAAATGTTCTTGTTAAAGAAATAAGCTTAGTCTAGCCTTATAATATTTTGTAAATGTCAGTTGGGTAAAATATCATCTCTTTCTACTAGCTAATTGAAATCTTGTTTGTAGTCTCCTGTTGTAGCTCGATCTCAAGGACAGCAGCAACAAGAAAAGAAACAATTTGACCTCCTCAGTGACCTTGGCTCAGATATCTTTGCTGCTGCTCCTCCTCAGTCAACTGCTACAGCGAATTTTGCTAATTTTGCACACTTCAACAGTCATACAGGTAGGTGTTTGGACCACTGTATACCTTTGGAATGTATAAAATATAGTTTTAGTTTTGATGGCTTTTGACTAAACTTCATGAGACTAAACTTCATGAGACTAAACATGCCTTAGGAATGTTGTATTGCTCAAGCTTTCTTTGAGGTCTTTATAAAGAAAGGTTGAAGACAGACTGACAATTCTGCTTTTGGAAGGGGGAGTTACTTTAGGTATTCCCTAGGATATGTATGATTACACTGTTTCTGCCTGCTACTAAACTTTAGGTTCTTTGGGGAAGAGAGTGAGAGGATGAGTAACAAAATGTCGGGAAAAAGTGATATTAGACCTTCAGTTTTCTTTCTGAAAATTATTAGGAAGAGCACTCATGAAAAGCAAGCAGATACAGAGACTAAAGGAGTTCAAATGCATTGATAATAACTGCCAATTTGTCAAAAGAAAAACCAAGGCTTGCCCAGTTTAAAGAGTGATCTCCTCTTCTGTGTGTGTGTCTGTTTGGAAGCTGAGTACTGTCTATGTGGGCAGTGTTCTGTAGTTTCAGGAAGAATAAACAAGCCTTGAGCATCTGTATTGACTGAGGGAAGGGGATAGGCCTTGAATTCTTAGAGGATGATGTCAGTAAGATATATTGAACCCTCAGGGTTTTTTTTTCTAGCCAGTGACCAAGAGCCATAGAAGTGTATCCTAAAGACAAAGTCAATTCTGTGGCCACTGAAGTTTGTTGTTGCTAGCTTGCGTTGGAGTTGTGGGACAGTACCTTTGCCTGCCTGGTCTGAATGGGCTTTTCATCAAGTTGTCCTGAGAGAAACTGCAATGCTGCTAAGCCACCCAGACTGAGAGATTTCTTGCAAATCAGTCCTGAAACTGTTAACAGCCAAGATAAAGTGTCATAGATGGGACTTAAGGCTCACACCTGAGGAACTGAGCAAAATACCAAGGATTTATACAAATTGATGTTGTGAAATGAATTGCTGCATTTAGTAACACTGCAGCATCAATTGTTATTCTGTGTATTCTGTAAAATCCTTAAAATTAGATTTCATGTTAATCATCATTTTGGAGGTGTGTTTAACAGGGAGAGCTTGTGCCGACTAGACAGTGTTGTATAGTGATACTGAAAAGGCTGCAGATGGTTAATTCTTTCTAATAATTTCTTTCCAAACTTGTTGTTGAATAATTCTTTATTTATATAAACTTAATTATTCTTAGTGCTTTTTAGGAGATGAACATTCCATTAAGCAGTATTTCAATACTGTGTTCCAAATCTAGGTAAAATTCCACTGCATCTCTGGGTAATTTTTAAAAGGATAAAAAGCTATAGGAACAGTCCAGAATAAATATCATCTGAGGAGAGAGTCTTAATTTCTGGTCACAGACTAACTGTTGTGGTAATTCCCATGACTTCTTACCTTAAGTTTTAGAGCCCAGAGCAGTTTCAGGGCTAGTAAATCAGTTTCCAAAAGGCAGAAACCTGATTCTGAGTGTGTGGTAACTGAATGTGTATTGCAGACTTGTTACCTGAGGGTCTTTCTGGCTTGCTGTAGTAAAATGCTTCTAAGGCTTGTCTTGTGTGCAGTGAGTACAGGGAAATGTTAGCAAAATGAGTAACAAAATGTTACAGACTCTTCCTTTGGAACACAAGGAGGGTTGATCAGTCTGCCAGCTTTGGCAAAAACGAGTTTGAAATGCTCATTAAGGAGCTGTATAAACATGTAATTTTTGTTAGCAATTACACACTGCAGTGGAGGATGGGCGAATCTACACTTAGTATAGCACTATTTTCTCAAAGTTTGTGGTCTGGTGTTCTTGCTTTAGGGCTTGATTTTAGCTATGTATAAGGGATAGACTTTTTTCCCTTCCTGTACACAATACTAACTAAAGAACTCACTGAAGAGACCAGCAAACTTCAGATCCTTCAGTATAAGTTACTGAGTGCAGCAGCTGATAGGAAAATATTAATAAACTTGTGCTGTAATCTGTGAAGTGTAGGTGTAAATCTTGAAAATTTTGTAGGAACTGCAATTTGTGATATGTTTCTGCTTTCCAAGTTCTTTAATGTATTAAGCTAGTTCAGGATATTGTTGCTTATTAAGCAACCTTAGGTTTACTGTTTGTATTTAATTTACAAAGTTCTGTGATTTCTCGAAATTTTGAAGGTGGTACATGACTGATTTTTTTTTTATAGTTTATAAATCGGTAATAGCAACAAGGATCAAAATTTTTGGCATGTAGATTTCCTATAAACTAATGGAATAGATGACCTGTACAAAAGATTTTACAAAGATGTAGTGACACAGCACAACTCTTATCACAGATAACATGGGAGAAGAAGCTTTATGTAGAAAAAGCAAAATAGTATGAGAGTTATTTTGTGGAGAATTTTTTTTACTTCAGATGTATGTGGGTTTTATTTCAGTTTTTTTCTGTTTTGCAGTATTCCATGCCTTTATTGCATACCAGGTTAGTGCAAACCTCAAAGAAGACATTGCAGAGATTGTAGGAGCAGCCATGCCATCACCATGGCTGGTGTTGTCATCCCTGGCTGTAGCCAGCTGGCTTTTGTACTGCCTTATTGGTCTGCAGTGTCAGGAGCAACTGTAAATCCATGGCAATATGCAACCCCCTGCAGTTCTCAACTTCCTTAGGATTGTTCTTGGGTTTTGTGCGGAGAGCTGAATTTTGGAATTGCCAATCTACATATTGTCCAGGTGCAGGAGAGTACGAGTCTTATCTGGTCTTTACCTTTGTGCCACATTTACAAAGGTTGAAAGTTTACTGCATAAAATAGAACAAGATTAATATCAGAAGACTCTGCTGAAGAGGCTTTACAGCAAAATGTAGGCTCACTTGAAAGTCACCCTTTGTGTGTCAGCTGATGCAGTAACATGAAGTGTTTTGTAATGTAATACACTCCAGTTTTTAATTTGGACCCAAAAAATATTTCATTTAAGATTCTTGACATAGTTTTCTGTTTGTTTGAGTGGTTAAAATGAATAATCTTGCCCTTATTCTAGGAGTGACATTTATGTACTTAACCCTCTTTGGTCAACTAAACATCAGTCTCTTGTCTGTCCAATTGGTGCATTAGGATGAAGGTATTACTATCATTTTTAAAGTAAATTCTTAATCTATTTCTATTAAAAAGCTATGGGTTTAATAACCAAAACAACTCAAACTTTGGGATTTGGAGTCTGTAAAATGCTGTTTGAACCAATACAGAGGATATAATAGAAGTAATTTTTTTGTCTGTTTGTGACAATTTTTTGCACACACCAAAGTTGAAAATAACTTTCCCAAGACCTTGCTTTCACTTTGGTATTTTTTTTCCTCCTTGCTGACTCTCATGCTGTGGTGTGTTGACTTTGCTGGGTTACAGGTGCCCACAGGGCTTTGTGTTTCTCTCCCATCAGCAGGGTTGGGGGAGAAGACATGAAAAAGCTGATGAGTCAAGAGAAAGTAACTTGGCAAACCAGACTTGACTTAGTTTATTGACATTTAATAATAGAGTAGGATAGCAAAAAAATAAAACCAAACCTGCCTTCATCCCTTGTGAGGTGTAATTTCACTCCTGACCATTTTAGCTCCTCTTCATTAGGGGGCTGGGGAATGGGGATTGCAGTTAAGTCTTAAGATTTCATCTCTATTGCTACTTCCTCCTCATGCTGTTCCCCTGCTCCGTTGTGGGGTCCCTCCCCTGTAGAGGGACATGGTCCTTCTCAAACGTCTTGGAGCGTGAGCCCTTTCCATGGGTGTCAGTTCTTCTAGAACTGCTCCAGCATGGGTCCTTTCCATGGGGGGCTGTCCTTCAGGCAGGGTCACAGCTCCTGCCAGAAAACCTGCTCCAGTGGGGCCTCCTCTCCATTAGCCACAGCTCCTGCCAGGAGCCTGCTCCAGCGGTGGCTTTCCATGAGCTCCAGCCTCCTCATGTCTTCCCTGCCTGCTCTGGTGTGGCTCTTCCACAGGCTGCAGTGTGAGTGTGTGACACCATGGTCATTCATGGACTGCAGTGAGAGAGCCTTCTGTACCATGGTCTTCTCCATGGGCCTGGAGCATGTCCTTCCCTCCCTCTTAGCTGACCTTGGTGTCTGCAGTGTTTTCTCTTGCATCTTCCTCACTCCTCTCTGCTGCAGTTGCTGCACACTGGTTTTTAGTTATTTTTAAACACAGTGCCGCAGCCAGCCCTGCTGATGGGTTTAGCTTTGGGCAGTGGTGGGGCAGTCATGGAGCTGCAGCAGCTGTGCAGCAGTGGGGGCAACTTCTGTTCTCGCCTTGCAGGGAGAATCCTGGCTGCTCCCTGCTGCCACAGCCATGCTCTGTAACTTAGTGCCTGTGCACACAGTATATTAAACATTGTACTGAGTCCAGCCAAACCTCACCCTCTTTCCCAATGTACTCTTAAAGAAAAATGCAGGCACTTCCATTTATATTTATATTAGCAGCATTGTGGAGTACAGTAGTTTGTATTAAAGTGTCCTTTTAGTTTATAAATCTGTAGTACAGATGCTTTTGAATAAAAGTTAAGTGAAGTAATACAACTTCTAATTAGCACTGTCAGACTATTAAGTTACAGTACTTCAGCAATCAGCATAATTTATTCTCTTCGTATATACTTAATCTGCAAAATCTCTCCAGAATAAACAAATTCTAACCTAAAAGTATAATGTATTGCCATCTGTTATTCCAGAAGGTGTTTTGTGAGCTTTCTTTAGATAGTAACTCAAGTTACCTTTATATAAAGGTTTGGTTTGCATTTGATTAAAAACATTTTTTCCTTTCTTGCTTATAATAAGAGTTTAAAGGCTTCCTTGGAGCTTACCAGTTAAGTGTGCAATTCCTGTTTAATGTATAGATGCTTGAATGTCCAGCTGGTCAAAATTAGAATTTCCTTTTCACCTTCCTTTCCTGCCAAACTATAGGTGAAAACAGAAGTTAACACTAATCTGTTTGAAATTTAATTTTGTGGATACACTCTATGAAAGCTATTTTCTTGCCATTGGTATTGATTCCCATATTTCTCTACTCTGATTTAGCTTTTTTTAAAGACTGAATTTTCCAGTTAAATGAATTTATAAACCTAGCCAAAACTATTGAAGTTGTGCCAACCAAAATTCACCTGAGGAAGAAGCACTTGGTGTATGAGGAATTTGAATTGCCAGTATATTACAAGAATACCTTCTAATTTTCCTTCACAAAGAAATGTTCAGTTAGCCTATAGGTTCTGGTTTTGGCAACTAGGTGTTCTGTACTTCATTGCTCTTTTTTCCTGAGCAGCCAGCACCACAAACACATAGGGTTAAACTGAAGGGGAGTCCATTGAGTCATGCAATTGTGAGTAGGAGCTTGCATGAGAAGGACAGAAGTATCATTAACTGGTACAGTTCTGTGAAGGTGATTTGTGAAAACTTGTTCAGAGACAACGTTCAGTTATAGAATAACATGTAATTTTCTTCATGTCAAAAGCAGCACATGGTAGGACATAACCCTTGGAGGCTGTCATGACCATGAATTCAGTTAATACATCTGTGTTTGTGTTTATTTCCCATATCCATTAACATGTTTTGTTCCTTTGCAATTTACAGCGCAGAACTCTGCCAATGCAGGTTTTGCAAACTTTGATGCATTTGGACAGTCTAGTGGCTCGAGTAATTTTGGAGGTTTCCCCACAGCAAGTCAGTCTCCTTTTCAGCCCCAAAATACAGGTAGAACTCCTAGCACTTTTGATTAATACTTAATTGAAATAATCCTTACCCTTATGTTGGAAGGTACCAAAGTTGAGTTTTTCTTGCATCTGCCTGCTTTAATGCAATCAAGCCATCTGAAGCTCTGGGGAAACTCAAAATGCATTCCTTGTGTTTGGTGTTGATTTTTTTTTCCCCTAATGCTACTCAGAAGTCTGATTTATGGCACTGTGTGTGTTAGCTCTACACCTGAAATAACTTTGAAAAGAATAAACTCTACTGCTTTTAATAAGTATTGAATTGCTTCTGTCTTCTAAGAGAAGCACTTCAGTAGATCCAAAAGGATGTCACAGTTCCAAACAAGTGTGTGTCTATGCATATTTATAGCATATGCACACACTTCAGTATGTTTGACTTCATGTGTAGAGCCTATTGCTAAGATTTATTTTGCTTTCCTTTAATTTGATCATGCTTTAGTACTTCTGCTTGAGTTTACACTTGCTGTTTGTCTAGATCTTTGGCTGACTGACTTTCTTTTCCTTTTTTTTTTCTTTTGAGTGTGGTGTTGTTTTAAAATTTTTTTCAAATTTTTTCTCCCTTCTTATGTTAACTTTAACCCACACACAATTTCTGGCTGTCCAGCGTTCAGAACGCTTTCATCTAGCTGCAGTTTTGGTGAATTTACTTCAGCTTTTCCTCTTCAGGCTGTACACAGTAAGTTCCACACAGTGGAAAACTCAGCTTGCTTCATTTTATGCCATTGTAGTATAGCACTTCCATTCCTACTGTTGCATATGTTTCAACTTATTGCTTATGCTTCTAGAAAGTTGTGTTTCTGTTTTAGAAAGTTCTGTAGTATGAGTGCAATCATCAACTGTTATAAAATGTGATACGCTTAGTGGAACAACTAATTTAAATTTAAGTATGGGACCTGCCTAGATTAAATTGTCTGGACAATGAAGAGATGGAAGGTCATGGTGTCATACTTGATCTGAAGTTCAGTTGTGTGGACCCATATCAGATTTCTAAAATTGAGTTATGTATCTTTGACATCAGTGGAGATTTGTTTTTTTATAAAATAACTGTATTGTGTCTTTCCCCTAACCTCTTTCCTGATTGGATGCAGTCTAAAACTCTTGAGAACAGAGAACCATACTCTCTAAACCTGGGCATGAAATCATACAACTCTTAGACTTCCAGGCACTTTTTTTTGCTTAGGATGATGGCTGACATCTGAAATGACTAAACATTGAACCACTAAGTAAATGCAAATAGTAGCTATTCATTAGCCATGTATTATAGGGAAATGAAGCTTCTGTATTTTGACTATTAAAGATTAAGACAAATAGATCTTCTTCTAGGAAGCTTTTATTACTGAAATTACTTTTAACAGCTAAAAATATCACATAGTTTTCACAGTCAAATTATGACTGTGCTTTAAAGTGTTGAAGTTTGGGGTGTTTATCCCTGATATGCTTTCCAAACAATATAATTTTTTTCTGATGGCCCACTGAAATTTGAAGGAAATGGAAAAGTCTCAAAATGTGTAGGATGGGGCAGGCAACCACATTGCCTCACATAACCACAAAGGGAGGGTTATTGTGTGCCATCAGTTACAGTTGGACAGACTTTCTAACTTCGGAGCATTGATCATGTTTAACTTAATTTGTTACAGGTGGAAGTGCTGGATCAGTGAATGCTAATTTTGCTCACTTTGATAACTTCCCCAAATCCTCCAGTGCTGATTTTGGATCCTTCAATGCTTCTCAGAGCAACGCCACAGGAACTGCGGCCAGTAAAGCTGCAGTGAATAAACTGAATCTTCACTCAGCTGACAAATATGCAGCTCTTGCTAATTTAGATAATATCTTCAGTGCAGGGCAAGGTATTAAACTTTATTGTTTGCCATGGTTACTCTATATGTGTATAGTTACCACAAGGGTGTCTGTGCTTGTCAAAGTACTGTAGCTGTATTTCAAAATTTCCCTTCTCTAAGTGATCAGTAGAATTTTGTGTCAATATACCCTTAGTGTACAAGATGCAAGTTTTAAGACGTCATTCCAAAAGGAATTAGAAGACTGTTTTTTTGAGAACGTGTTTCTCACTGAGATGAATAATTTTAAATTAAAAGATCTGAATAGTCATTAATGCAATAATGAAAACATATAAAAATACAACTATATATTTTATATTTATACTAAAATATGTAGTGGATGCTTTCGAATGCAGAGCTGCAGTTGTTGCTAAGAGTTGCTAGAGCAGCTTTCTTACCTCTCCGCCACAAAAACATTTGGCTTTAGTTTTTCATAAAATAGTAGCAGTGATACTTGGATTTCCTTAAAAGTAAATAAGGAGAGAAAGCTAATTATTCTGTTACTCCAATGTAGTTCTTTCTTTAATGGTAAAACTTACGTTCATTTGTACTGTAGAGGTTTGCTCTGAAATGGATTATCTGAGCTTAGATGTTCTGTTCATTTTCTAGTCGAAGATGAATGGATTATTTTTCTGGGAAAACGAAAGCTCTTCGAGGCTGCAGAGTACCTGTAGGGACAAGACATTTTGCTAATAGCTAATGGCTTAAATTAACACTTTTTCCTCTATGCCCTAGTGCATATTTGTTTTTTAAGTCTGCAACTGTCTGTGAACTTTCATTTAGTTCTCAAAGTCAGCAGGGCAGAAAGTGAAACCATCTTCAGTGTATTTAATCTGCTTTCTTTGTTTCTAGGTGGGAGCGAGCAGGGAAGCGGCTTCAGCCCAGCAGTGTCCTCAGCAGGCCCTGCAGCGTTGGCGGCCCCCAGCCAGTCCAGTGCATCCTCGGACAAGTACGCGGCGCTGGCCGAGCTGGATAGCGTCTTCAGCTCCACGGCCACCTCCAGCAACGCCTACTCTGCCACCAGCAACACCAGCAGGTACACTGCCACATTGCCTGCAGCAGCAGCTCACAACAGCTGCAAGGTCTTTCTCAAATCTGCTCATTCTTGTCTAAACAGGGAAGCATTGAAGGAGTTTAGAGGTGCTACTGAAACTGCTTCTCTTGTTTCTAATAATGGCAGTACTGAGGGGTACCATGCTCTAGGAATACTGTCAGTGGAATGTTCGCTGCGCCTTTCCAGTCATGACGGGCTAAACCTGTTAGGAGTGACTACATGCATACTCAAAATCATATCATCCCTGAAAAGAGAATTCAGATATTTTGAATGTAAATGTTGCCACTCATTTCCGTGTCACTGAAGTAACAAGTACCACATGCCTGTTAGGGGCTTGGCATTGCGAGTGCCCCTGAGGCTTCTGCTTTGCAATCTTGATGCTGTTGGCCTTAGCCCAATATTCCTTCTCCTGCTGTTGGTGGAGATGACTTTGCATTGCTCAGCACTAGGGAGAGTGTCTGACCCTGGCATCAGGGTGGTACATTGCAGTCTGCAAACTGCACGTAAGTGTTCATCCCCTTTCTTTTACGTGCCAGCAGTAACTGTAAATTGTATTTAATTATTAAACAAGCAATTCTGACTTCACTGAATGAATTGTGTAAATTATTTCCAGCAATGCTTTTGGAACAGTACCTGTGGCTGCTACTGCACAGACGCAGCCTGCATCTTCAAGTGTGCCTGCTCCATTTGGAGGTATGGAGGTGTTACTAACAGCGTTTGGGGACTGTAAGGAAGCCATCTATTAATTGTTACTTTATAATGCTCTACTTTGATTCTACTAATACTGAAGCTAGTAAAGGTACTATTAATGAAAAATTACTCCTGACAAAATAAGTGTGTTTTTAATGTATCTTCTTAAAAATTCCTAATTTTTCATCTAATTTTAGGTATTTATGTGTTTTTATATAAAAGCTGTATAGACTTCATGTAAGTCAGATTGGCTGTTAGAGAAATGCTTACTTTAAAAAATGTCTTTAATCTTTCAGCAACACCTTCCACAAATCCATTTGTAGCTGCCCCTGTTGCCCCAGTGGCACCTTCAACAAATCCATTCCAGACCAATAGTCGAGGAGCAACAGGTTAGGAAAAAATACATTGAGTGTTTGAGAAACTTCCTTTAAATAATTACATTGATTCTTTTTTCTTTTTATCTGTATATTTCGTTTCTTAAAGATCTTCTGTATTATCTGTCCCTAGTCTATTTGACGTGTTGTGTGTTTGCTCAGTGTTGAGGTGCAATTCTAGGATTTCAAATGGTGGCCATGAAAAATGTCAGAATGGTGGGTTAGAGCTCTACCTGATTGTAGTCTATGTATCACCAGCTGGGTTCTTTACAAGACTGTAACCTTGGCTTTAGGGCATGCTTTATAGCAGGTAGCCCTGAAATCAGCAGTCTTGAAAGCCTTTCTTTTTAATTTCTTTCTTTATTTTGAAGTGCTTTGAAGTTCTCAAAACCAAAGAGCTGGAGCCAGAACCAGTAAAGACAAGGCTCTTGGGATGTTAGCTTCTCACCAGTCCACTTACTCAGTACATTAGTGTCTCTTTTTTAAAGCATATGTTTACGCTCATTTTTAATATTAATTTTCTGTTGGAGGATTCTGTAGAATCATAGTTCCATGAGCAAAATTTAATCACCTTTTAAGAAAGCAAACTTTTACTTCTTTAAAACTATGAACTTGGATTTAGATGGCTGCTAGGTTATGCTGATTTTCCTCTCCAGAGCAACTGCTGAATTTTGATACTTTTATCTGTTAACTGGACTTCAACAGATTAAAATCTGCTGATGTGTGCGTTTTGACATTGATTTGTGGTTTGCTCAATGATTTAGATAGGCGGAGTTAAAAACTGATTTGATAAATTTGTGTCCTCTTCTGAAATTAATTCTGTTTTCAGTCCCTTTTGAGATATTGTGCAGCTAAACATGTTCAGATATTTAATGCCCAAAATATTGTTTTTTCTTTATTTTAATCCCATTCCTCAGTGGGCTATTCTGGATCATCATTAAGAATTTGTATCGTCTTTAGATAAATTTCTTTGAATATGGCACCTCTGTCCTTCTACCTTCTATACAGCTGCCCCTGGCTTGCTGAGGTTCCAAGCCTTTGGCAGCCATCCTGATGTTCCATACTAGGTGACAGAGATAATGTCTGTTAGTAAAGATAATGCTCAGCCCTTTTCAGTAAGGTGTAAATTTACAGCTTGTCCTTTAATGTGTTCTTCCTGCATGAACTTTGCTATTTACTGCATGGGAGATCTGTTTTGTTAAGCTAATTTCTGATGGCTTTCTAATACTAATCTATTGCTGGTCATGCTATTGATGAACTGTTTGGTACATGTATGTGTATCTGTTTCTCTCTATATATAACTAAGAAATGACTGTTCAAGAGTGTGTAAATGATTTGACATTGTCTGGTCTCTTTGTGGCTTCCATAAGGCCTCTCGGGAGCAATGCACTCTCACGTATTTCCTCAGGCTCATTTTGGTAGGTGGCCACATTTGGTACCAAGTTTCTTGTGGCTAATTGTTCTTGCTTGTAAAAGCTTATAGACAGCTATCTGGTTCTCTGCACAAAGAATTGTGGAAGACTCCTTAAAAATGGAGTGGGTGTGGGTATTTGGCAACTGGGCAGAGGGAGAAAAGATCATACCTAGACATCCTGTCAAGCAACCAAAACAAAACCATTATTGATATCCTCCATGGTCACCATATAGTGCTAATGAGTGACTGTTGAAGTTTCTGCCAGCAGTAGTTTGATGCCTTTTGGGATATCCCAAGTCCCCTGCTGATTGTTGTGCTTAATTTTGCTGTTTTAGCTGAGTTTACTGTCAAGTAGCTGCTCTGCTCACTGTAACTTGAGAACAGTGGTAGTACGTTAGTTTTGCATGCACTTGTCAACAGTTTGTCTGTATAATGTCTTGCCTTTGAATACTTTTAGGGTAAATATTTCAACTGAAAATTAAGCTATATGAATTAAATTTATTAGCTTTTTTAAGCAGTTGAGCTTGCATAAAATGTAGCTTGTAGAAAGAGAAGTTCTCTTTAACTAGCATAGAATACCTGGTGTCTGTATTTGTACCAAAAATCTTCCTATACACTTCTCTTTTCAAGAATAACTCCCAAAAGACTGAATAATGGTTTTGTTACTATACTTTTGCACCTGATGTGCTCCTGTTTATTTGCTGAAGGCATGGGGAAATGCTTATGAGCTGTGTGTTCTTTACTTGAAATGTTCAGCAGAGAATCAGATGAAAAGTTTTGGGCTCATTTGTTTTAAGTTCTACCTCAACAGTAAAGAGGGTTGGCAACAGGAACTTTGTGTGCAAACAATGTGCATGGTGAGAATTCCCTTAAAGACATTAAAGATGGGATGAAAAAAGGGGATGCATGTATCCCTTTGATTTGTTGGGGGTTTTTTTATTTTTTTATTTATAACCTCCTGTAGTGCAGCTTGAAGTAGGAAAGTCCTTTCATGCTTTTCTCAGAGAGGGGCTTAGGCTGCCTGAACCTGCTTGCTTCTTATGTATACAGACTTCTACAAGAAAAAACTGTGGGGGAAACAGATGATAACACTGGAAACAAAAAAATTATTTCCTCTTCAGAAAGTATATCTGAATGTGCTGGATCTACTAAATTGTAAATAATGCCATTCATTTTTAAAGTGTAAAAGCCAGTTATGCACCCAGTTGGTGGTGATCAAAGGGAACATATCAGTTCAGAGGTTGTTGAAATTGAACCAAACTTTTGTCCAGTCACAGGGAGCATTAGAAGACTTTTTACACAACCTTATAGTAATTTGTTCTGTAAAAAAAATGATTTCTTACAAATAATTGTATGTTATTTTTTGCCTACTAGCAGCAACATTTGGTACTGCATCCATGAGCATGCCGGCAGGATTTGGAACTCCTGCCTCCTACAGTCTTCCTACTAGTTATAGTGGCAACTTCCAGCAGCCCACGTTCCCAACCCAGGCAGCTTTCCCTCAACAGACTGCTTTTGCTCAGCAGGCAAATGGTAGGTCTGCATGTTTTAGATAACCTTGTCTAAATCAGAAGTATGGCAAAAATGGTCTGTCTTTAAGTTGGCAGTGGGTATTTATTTCTACATGAACTTGATAGTAATGTTGATGAAGGATTCCCACATTGCTTTGACTCTGTAGTTGAGCCTTTTGACTTGGCTGTGTGCAATTCTGTAATGACCAAACTGAAATTTTACCACAGTCTCATACTAAAATGGGAAGTATTCCCAAGCTTAAAGGGGTTTTAGGCAATGAGGGCTCTTTTGAAACTTCTGCAACGCATTATTACACTTTCTCTAACTTGATAACACAGGCAAGGGGAAATCGAAAAGTATTTTCTCCCTGAATTTATATGATAACATTGAAAAAAGTGCTTATGTAGAAATGGGAGATTGATGAGTTATGAACAGTTGAAAACAAACAGAAAGGTTAGCCACAGTGTTGTACACTTACATTCCTGATCATGTTTAAGTAAGATCAGTCCTGCTGATTCTGCAGTTCTGACTTACACTTAATTTTGGCTGGGAGCTGCAGCAAAGAACTCTTTGAACATTGTTTACTAGTACTAATATTTTTTACTTTTCTTTCCAAGGAGCAGGTTTTGCTACATTTGGGCAAGCAAAGCCTGTAGTAACTCCTTTTGGACAAGTTGCAGCTGTTGGAGTATCTAGTAACCCTTTTATGGTGAGTTGTTGAATGTCAATGACTTCTGTGTGTTCAAAGAAGAATAGCCTGTAATACTTAATTTAGAGATACACAAAGATTTGGGGCTTTTCTTGCTTTTAATAAGGGAAGGCAGCATGTGACTTTCCTAATTGCAGCTCACTATTCTGATGATATGCCATTTGTAAGGATGTTCAGATCAAGGGAGAGGTACTTGCATACACGTTCCCACAGTAGTGTAATTCCAGAGAAGCAGCAAAAAGCAGATTGCAATATAAAACAGAAGTATTCCCCAGCAAGTTATTTTTTTAATATATTCTGCATTTTTGATTTACAATAGGGGAAAAAAATCTTAAATACTTGGCTTATTTTTCTTTGTTCCTTTTCCCCCAGGCTGGTGCACCAACAGGACAATTTCCAACAGGAAGCTCATCAACCAATCCTTTCTTATAGCCTTATAGACACTTTACCCAAAAGAACTCTAATGTGGTCACATAACATCTCTGCGCCTCTTGCACTGTTGTCTTGTTTCACTGATATTAGCTTTAAACACGAAAGAAGTCTTTAAGAAGTAAAAATAAAAGCCTGCATTGTGTACCTTTAAAAAATTTCAAAAAGAAAAAAAAAAAAACAACAAACAAAAAAAAACCTGACACAAAAAACAAGCAAACCAACCCCCACCAGGTAATAACGTGCAGAACAGAGGGCTGTGGTAACATCCTTGAACCTGTGAAGTGGCAGGTACAAAGTAGCGGTATCATGTGTATTAAAATTGGCTAATAAGTTATTGCAGATACCACACTCATTATGCTGCAGTACTGTACATATTTTTCTTAGAAAATAGCTATTTGTGCATATCAGTATTTGTAACTTTAACACATTGTTATGTGAAAAATGTTACTGGGGAATAGATCAGCCACTTTAAGGTGCTGTTGTATCTCTTGGAATGAATGAGCTGCATCATTTTAACCATTGGTATTGGAAGTCATGAAGTTAAATTGAAGGTTTGTTCATTTCTCAAAATGTTTTCCTTTCCTAAGAGCTCTTCTATTTATACATGCCTAAATCTCTAATGTTAGAGGGATACCTGTCTGCATAATAAAGCTGATCATGTTTTGCTACAGTTTGCAGGTGAAAAAATAAATATTAGAAAAAAAAAATTGTAGCATTATTTCTGTGCAGTAACATTTACTACATGAAAATGTACACAATGTGTCTTGTACACAGATGAGGTGTCCAAAGCAAAGTGTTTAAAGGTGAGTTAAGCTTTAAATTTTCACATGCCTCACTTGGATATGTTTCTTTGTGTCTCCTTGGGATAAAGCCTGCTGTTCTACTTCAATCTACTTTGGATAGTTTGGATAGAGTATCTGTCATGGAGGACACTGGAAGCACTGTGAAGGGTAAGGATAGTTATTGGAGAAAATGTTTGCAGCAAAAGGCCCTTTATGGGTAACTAATGACAGGCTCTGAGCAAGCCTTGGTTGTGGTCTGAACAGAGTGTATAACAGCAGGACAAGGGACCACAGATGTAATAGCCCTCTCTTTATTAAAAACTGATACATATCAGTAAGGGCTCCTATGGAATATTAAATTTGTCCTTTTTTTTTTTT
>VXBU01002216.1:115284-154705 GCA_013400315.1 Bombycilla garrulus
AAATTTTTTTTTTTTTTTTTTTTTTTTTTTTTAATTTAAGTAGATATTTCCTGCCATACTAGGGTGAAGTTTGTAGAGGGGAAAATGTCTGGCTTCACTTCCTTTGTAACAGTGATAAGGTTCAAGAAAAATATAACTACATCAAAGTAGCTGATGTTTTAAACAGAGGTAATTTGGCTAAAGTTCAAGTGTAATATTGGAACTCAGCAAATATTGTACGTTTATTGTGGATACGTGAACTGTAAGCTTAAAGATTTCTGACCAGCTGGAGAATAAAATGCTAACAGTTTTCAGGGTAACAGGAATAAATAAGGTGAGATTGACTTTTTTAAAAACAACATAGAAGTCTATTTGAGATGAACATGAAAATTCTTCAAGGTAAGACATTTTACTTGTAATTGACTGCCTGAATGTCAGATATGTTTTTGTAGGGCATCTGAAAGGTTTGAGCTCTGCTTGTAAAAACATTTATGTTAATGCTTTTGACCTCTGTTGCCTGCCTATGGGGGTTCTAATTTCTTTTTGTTTGTTTTGGTTTTTTTAAACTTTGGAGATACCAAGCAGGAGACAGGCAGCTCATCCCTTATGCTGCCTGTAAGTTTTCCATATTTATGTGTCTGGTTTTGTCCTGTTGGCATATTTAAAACAGACTTGAAGCCTCTCTTTTGTTTCTGATGGAGACTGCTGGTCAGAGTGTGGTGTACAGTTCAGTTCCCAACGTTCTCTGGGGAATTGAATGAATCCCCAGCAACTGAAACTTTGCAGGGTTTTAGTTGGCACCCTTACTCTCACCACTGTATTTTAGCACAGTGTCAAATAGTTATAACTCTTCCCTGTTCACCAGCCTTGGCTGTTTTGGATAGTAAGAGGTAACTGCAGTAGGGAGTGGGGAACTGCAAGGGCTCAGCAGGGCTTGTGGAATACTTAAAAATACTTAGTGCAGAGAACTGGACCAAATCAAAGAGATGTCTTGTCAATGAGATGAAAAGTGTTAGGACAGAGCAACAATTCTGTGCCCTCTTCACTTATAGTGGTGTAAACTGGGCTTTGGGCAAGGGCTGATGAGATGAGATCATTATTTATAGAGATTGTTCTAATCCAAATCGTACTGTTGAAATACAGAAACTGATCGAAGTATGCAAGGCATGTAGTTCAGAATATGCTGTAGAAGTAGTAAAATACCTTATTTTTCATAATTGAGTTAACTGCAAATAAAATGTTTGAAACTTTCAACTCTGTGGAAGCACACCTCTTTAGTGTGTGTTCACTGATTTTACCTTTGTCAAATTCCAGATAAGCTGAAGATCTTTTATGGTTTTGATTCTTCTGTATATTGAGCATAAACTGACACATAAGTGTTTTGCTGAAAAGATTTTTAAAATAGCTTTATTTCCAAAATAAATTCTTCACCTCTGATATTTAAATGTTATCGTGGAAATCTCTGCAGTTGTTCCCACAATTGTTCATGCAAATAGCGTGATCATCTAAAAGCTGTATTTTTATGCTTTAGCATCAAAGCACTTCACTTGATAACTTTAGGCCCCTTATACAGAAATGAATATGGAGACTTCTATCCTAAAACATCAGCTGTTACAAGTGTAAGAAGATGCCACACTTGCAGGACCATCCTGAGTTCTGTAAGATAGATGCAATGTCCAGTTGAAAAAGTGTTAAATTTTCCAAAGGCCTCTGTGACAAATCTTCTGACAGGTCATTGTCTGGTACAACTACTGTAGATTCCCAAGGCATATCTGATGGTCTTCTGTCAGTAACTAAATTGCCTTAAATTGAAATACTCAGTAGAAGGGAAAGTCTCAAGGTTGTTCTGTGAGTTCCTTTGGTGAGAGGTTTAGGATTTGTATGTCCTGGTGCTCACTGAGCCTTAAGAGAAGTTTGTATGTCAGATCACTAAACTTGAATCAGGAGACTGTTTGAGGAATGTTTGTATTAAGCTGCTGGTGAAGAAAATGGACCAAAAGCGTCACCCTGTTGACAAAGCTCTCTGTGCAGTAGGCTCATAGACAGCCTGCTTCAACCTGGACCAATTTTGCTTGATTAAACGTTGTATTTCTCCTGATTTGTTGTCCAGATGATGGAGCCTTCTGCATTGTTGCTTGTAACCATTGCTTTTGTCTTGGTTGTTAAAGGGCAGTGTTTTCAGTGGCCACAGTTGTATTTCTGCATTTGATGGAAATTATGGTGTACATGCTTCTGATCAGGTAAATTACAGTTATGACTGTGAAGTAGCTGCCATAGATGAGAAACTGGAAAATGGAGTTGGGGAAGGAGAAGAGGTATTATCTAACAGCAAAAACAGTTTGTGACTCTAAGGGTGTCCCCTCCATTGCTGTCTTCCCTGTCACCTGTGCCCAGAATGACCCCATCTTGAAAGAATTCAAGAAGTTTGGACTGCTTGACTTGACACTATAGAAATTCTGTGATTGTAAAAGAGGGAGAGAATGATCTATTAGGTACTTCCCCACCTCAGTAAGGGAGGAAAGCTGTCCTGCACTTTCTCTTCTCTGGAAACACGAAAACTAGAGACTTAGATTCATTCAGTGTCTAAGTTTAAATTAATTTTAGAAATTTCACAGGGAATTGCAGTGAGTGAATTTTCAGAATTACTGTAACTTTAAAGGTGCATTCACTGGAACTATGTAACTTAGAATTACCCTAGTAGTAGACACATAGATTGCCTTTCAGCTGGCTTCCTGCTTTTGGTTAGTTTCTGACTATAAACTTGTGAAGAGTTAGCCTTTAATTTAAGAATAATAGGTGGTCACCTTTCTCCTCTGTTCTGTGAACATAGAATATTTTCCAGTCATCCCAGTATTGGGAGGCCTAGAGGACAAGCAGGTTGCAGTAATTCATGGCAGTTCACCTTAAAAGAACCTTTTCCCAGGTGAGTTAACTGTCCAGAGCTTGCACATTACCACAGGCTAATCTTGAAGTAGAACCTGCTTTCAAAGGAGGGTAGGGGAGCTAAGCACTGGGACTGAGTGGCTTACCTGAGTGCTGATATCCAGTCCCAGACCTCTTGGATCTACTACGACAATAGTTAAAATCGTCTGAATTACCAGTGCAACAAAGTTGTTGAAGCCAAACATCAAAGCATAACGCTCCATGCTGAGGTTGACAGCAATCTGAAACCTGACAATGAGTGCACAGGTTCATAAGACTGTGGAGAGCAAGGATGGATGGATGCACTTATGGGAACAGTTTCATGTGCACTCTTCAAAGGACAAGGTCACTTCAGTCTTGGCTATTAAGCTTTAACAGCTGCATTTTGACAGAATTTTTTGGTTTTTCTGCCTTTGTGACTTTTGTGCATCTTATTTACCCTTGACTTGAGTGAGTATTTTTGCTCAATACCTGTGTATATTCATTCAATCACTTTGAGATTACTCATACATTGGTCCTTGAACAGCCAAGTGCAGAACCTACCTTGTTCTGCTGTGGCATGTACTACGGTAAGGGTATTTTTATCCAGTTTTTTACAGGCTACAAACAATATATGCTACTGTCATTAACCTATTTAAATTTACATCTAGGGAAATGTCCAGTGGAATTTTGATAAATATAAAAAAATCTACATTGATTTAAATCAGTTTAGTTGGAGCAGTTGTGTGTTGTACTTACGTTGCTATTGTTATAAGGAGCATATAGCAAGCTTTAAATGCAAGGTAACCAGCATAACATGCCCAGATGTTGTCAGTGAAATGCATAAGAAGCAGAGAACCAGCATCCAATGCAGAGAAAATTCCCAAAGCCAGTTCTCCAGAGAGATCCCAGTTTACTTTGACATATCCAACTGCCATGGATGTTGCTGAACCTAAAAATTGAAAGTAGTGATTAAAACTTGGAAACATTGTCATTGAGAGTCATTGCATAACTGTCATTGGATCATGCCAGGAGCTTTTCAGTCTTGGTTACAGTGGGCTTTGGTAATGGTGTGGATTGTATTTCCTGCTAGGGGTGTGGGTCTTCCATTAGTTTGGATGTTTTCCTCCTTGCTTAGACCCTTCACTGACTGAAGTGCTCTGGGAAGGTGCTTCATGACTAAGGCTGAGGATTAATCTATTGTTGTTGCTCCGTTTTTAGACAACTGTGCAAAGAGAAGAACAATCCCACCTAACATTTTCTGCCAAAATACATGTAATGAATTTAGTTACTTATGTGAAGTTGTTTATGGAAAGAAAAATCTGTAGCACCTCATGCCTGCTTTTTTTATTATGGTGTTTTCAGTTTCTGGTGAAAAGCCTTCTGGACTGCATTTGTCAATGCGTTATTGGCCACCACATGTAGCAAAACCCTTACCCTCGGGTATTGCAGCATAGCAAACCCCATGTTCTCAGGCAGGCTGGCACAAAAACTGGACTTTGTTTGCTGGTTGTATGTGCTCTTCATCAGAATTCCAAAAACGAGCAAAGCAACCCCTTTGGTCCATCTCTGCTGTGAGTAGTGGTTCCCAGTGCTATGAGTGCCTTCTGTGCTTTGAAATTGTGTCAAGTGCCAGAGGGTGTAAGTGCAATAAAGCCTTTGGGAGCACTGCTCAAAGCAGTAGTCAGAAGTTCTGGAGCAGCTTCAGTAAAATGGATTTTCATGCTGATGGCAGGGAGGAAAAGCAAACTGACAATTCCCTGTAGAAGTGTGGGATACAGTTCCTGGAATGGAGGGGGAGACAGCTGTGTAAATGGGAGTTGAGAAAAGAGGCTTTATTGGTGCTGCACACTATGTAAATGAAGTTTCACTTTACCTATATCCTTCTCCTCTGTGGCTAAAGGCAAATGTAGTTTGGGTGGACCAGGTAACTAATGAGAGGCAGAATGGCTGAGGTTGGAAGAGAGATGGAGATCACATGGCCCTGCTAAAAGCTGAGTCAGCTAAAGGAAGGTGCTCAGGATGGTGCCTAGGTTTTGACTCTAGGATGGAGAGTCCACACATCTGGCCAACCTGCCTGTTTTAAATCACCCTTGGAATAAAATTGTTCTTCTATGTTTAAGTGGAACTTAGCTTGATTTTGTGCCCCTTGACTCCTGTCCTGTCACTGGGTGCCACTTGGAAGAGCCTGGTTCCATCCTCGTGGCTCCTCCCTTTCAAGTCTCTGCGCATTAAGATTCCTCGTTTTTCAGGGGGTCAGCAATTACAGTGCTCTCAGCCTTGTCACATCACAGAAATGGTTTCACAAAATGCTCTAAGTTGGAAGAGACCCACAAGGATCATCAAGTGCAGCTCTGAAGTGAATGGCCCATACAGGGGTTGAACCTTTGTTGTGGAAAACTTGCCAATCAAGATACAGAGAGAGTCACTGAGTATTTGTTGAGCATTTAGACTGGAATGATTTTTAATCCAGTGTCTAAATAGACAATTTTGTGGTATGGTCTCAGTAGCATTTAGAGCATTGGATTTGCTAACATGTTCTTTTAATTCTTAAAGCATCCAGCTTAAGGTGTACTTGAGGGAGGGATGTGTAAGATACAGTTGCACAGGAATTTGATGTGTTTACTTGGGGTAAAATACATGGTCTAAACAGAGACGTAAATTTAAAACTCCTAAAACAATTTGGCAGGATGAGTCTCCTCTAAGGAAAAGCTTATTTATATATGTTTTTTAAGACTACTTTTGAAGAGCCCACTGTAAAAGTTTGATAGTAAAATCATGCTTTGCTCACTGTTTATCTGTTTACTTTAGTCCTCATAGGAGTTGGAAAGGCACCAAACAGATTGCTGAATTATCCCTCAGCACAGGATGGGTTACAAGTACCTGCTAACGATGGCTTACCCAGAAAGGTTGCTATTGCTTCAACAGCTCCGTTGTACACTGAGGAGCTGTGGGAGGGGGCTCGGAAGTCCCACAGCACCTGCACATAGTTCACGACCTGGTTGAAGCCGGCTGTGGCCAGAGCCCACCACAGAGACCAGCAGAGGAGTTTCTGGGAGCTGTAGCAATCCCTCAGGTCCCTGCCCAGCTGCAGCAGCACGCTGAGCACGTGCCTGGGGGGCCTGGCAGTGCCAGCCTGGGGCTGGGGGCTCGGGGCCCTGGCAGCAGGAGCGGGGCGCGCTTCCTCTCGGCAGCTCGAGGGCCCATGGGCAGCGCCCGTGGCTGGCCCCTTGTTGGGCCCTGGCAGAGGCTCAGGGGCATCTTTCCTGTGGAAGAACATGCTCCTCTGGGGCATGGGCAGGAAGAACGCGCACAGGAACGCCAGGGCCACGGAAGCCAAGCTAATGGCGTTGAGGTAGAAGTAGGAGACGTGGGCCAAGGACACCAGCAGCTGACCCAGCACGGCAGCCACGGTGGCCGCCACCAGAGTGACGCTCCTGCAGTAGCTAGTGACCCTCTGGTAGTGTTGGCTGCTGACCACGCTGTAGATGTAGGCGTAATAGGCCACCTCGGTGGCTGTGACCATGCCATAGAAGAACTCTACTGCCTGCATGGCTGGCACTCCGTGTGCAAAGAGCAACAGGAGCCAGGTGACGATGAGGCTGATGCCCTGCAGGAGGAGCACGGGCTTGTAGCACACGTAGTCTGTGAGCAGGAACACTGGGAAAAGGAGAGCGAGGTAGGAGTACGTCCAAACGGGCAGAATCTGGTTGGTAACCTAGAACAGAATAAAAGAGGAAATGTTAAAAGAAACAAACAAAACAGCCCCAACCCCCCAAATGTTTAAAATACCCTTTCAGATGGTTTTTGATGTGTTACTGCTAAAATGTCATAGTTGTGATGATAGGAAACAGTTGTGTGAACGGTTTGTGGTTGCCACTCAAACTCAGTGCTTGCCTGGGCAGTTTGGGCACACCTGGGGCAGGTATCCCTCCCTTTTTTAGTTGCACATCACAGTGACCTTTTTTGGTGACTCTAAGTTGCCTGTTTTGGGGAGGTCTTGCCCAGTAATTGTGAGGCCTGCTGAGGTATCCATTCCTGGTCTCCCGTTCTCTGCTTAAGCAGTTAGACTAGAAAGGAACTGTATCAAATACCGGAGGAATGCTTTTTACTTCTGAACAGGTACTGGAGTGAGTTGCATAGTAAGCAGCAGGTTCACTGTATCTTTCTGTGTGACTTCTTTTGTTTCTCTGAACTTAGAATTACCTCATGGAATAACTCACTGGATGTGAGTTTGGCTAAAAGATACGATATCTGTACTCTGCTTGTTTTTCAGTTAAGGATTCTTGTTGAAATCAGAATTAAGGCATTCTATGATGCTATCTGTGTGATTTATGTATGAAATAATGCTTTTCTTTGTGGTTAAAAAAATAATAATAAAAAGGGGGTGAAAAAAATCTCCCTGACAACCTAAGCCACAAATACCTTTTTTTCAGCAGAAACCTTAGGTTCACAGTGTGCTGGTAAATTCTGCCTTAACATTTGCTACTGCACATCAGGAATGACTGTTCTTCATATTAGCTGTATGTGGGTGTAGCAAGCCTGTGTTTTCTAATTATACTGTCAGCTCCATGACTCAGCCACCTGTTAACCATGTCCCCTTTTTTGGGAGGTGTACTCCTGAAGCAGCCAGTGCTGAACACAAGAGCATAGCAAGGAAGCTTTGGAGTGCATGCTTTTGTCAAAAAACTCGAATTTTCCTGAATATGAACTTAACCTCCACATAAAATGCCTGAAATGAATTAATGAAATATAGGGAATGTATCTAATGAGGGGAAGGCTGCATTGATTTCTTATGTTTTTAAATCAATGCTGTCAGTGTAATAAATTCTATGGTAAGTATAAATTAATGTCTCCTCTGGGGTGGAGAGAGGAACTAGCTGACCTGATTTTGCCAAAAATGTCAACCACCAAAGGGGTTTCAAAGTCCTAAGAATATAAGGACTTCAAAGTTTGGACCTCCTGCCAAAGAGGTTGACTCCTTACTCTTTTCCAGAAGCATCCTAAATATGAGTCTCTAGATAAAATATTCACACTTATCTTCCCTTCAGTTACTGCTCTACAGCTTAATGCTTTAAGCATTTTTAGTTACTGCTTAAGAGAATAGTTACATACCTCTTCAATCGTTAGGTTTTTGTCTGGTCCTGTTAGATAGGGAGTGAGAAAAGATTCTGATGGCCTCATTGTGGTGAAAAATCCATTTGCACAGATGATCACAGTGGGATAAATCCAGCTGTGCCTTACAGCTCCCCTCCAGCAATCCATAGTACTCGAACAAAAAAAAAGAAGTGGTGAAGGAAGAATAGATGCTCTTCACAGTTGGTAAAAATTAATTTTCAAGTTTGCTCTTTAACTAAACCTACACTCACTCCTTTGAAGCCATAACCATCTGTGAGGGCTGTGGTGATGGCATCCAGTGTAACTGGACTTTGGGGGACAGATGGCAGCGTAAGAGCCAAGGGCAGAGGTGACTCAGATGTCTGGCTGGTGTGCAGGTGTAACCAGACCACGGATCTCAAGCTCTCCTGCACTGAGCTGCACGCCTGGGTCTCCTCTTAGGCAGAGATACTTCACGACACACTTCTCACAGTTACTCCTGAGGCTGAGGTTCTTTGCTGCAAGACATTCGTGGTAAGTGATTAACAGTGTTGAAACAGCCTTGAAACCTTGACTAAGTCATTTAAAGATATTAAAAGTATTATATAAGTCATATAAAGATATGCGCATATTATTGCACATATTGTGTAATCCTTTAGACAGAAGCAGCTGACCAAATCTGGGACTAGGAGTGGGTCGAAGGTGCACCCAGGCTCCTTTCTGAGAGGATTTAGAGCCCAGTGACTTAGCAGGAGGGTCTCTGACAGTTCCACTGATCTGTCATCTCTGCACTATGTCAAGCACACCGTCCTGTTGAGTCTTGTTAAACCACTGCCACATTTACCACTGAACTTTGTTTTATTGATGAAGGGCATTGTTGCTTCTGTCTTGTGAGTGAAGTGTGTGGCTCCAGCTGTGCCATTTGCCTAAGCCAATGTTGCCCTCACTAAACCTGCCTGGTATCACAGCTGCAGCTTGTAAATGAGCAACTGGGATCAAGGTGCATGAGCCCCGGTAAACTGTATTGTCTGGTGAAGGTTGTCGTAATGATGTGCTTAGGGCTGAGTGGCTGTGCTGTAGCTGGAGAATAAAGTTCCATTACAGTCTTATTTCTGAATAAATGAGTGGGTAAAATATCAGATTAAAGCTCATTCTGTGTGCTTGAGGAGGTTTTTATTTGTTGATTTGTAGTCTGAATACCCAGTGACACAACAAGCATGCAAGTGTTCTTGATGGCAACAAAAGCCACCAGGCAGCTCAACCCATTGTGACCTCAGTTTCTTCAAAATGCTTTAATGCTTGCTGAGTTTCTTGCACTCCAGTCATTTTTAATTCTAAGGGAAGATGTAGAAACTATCTGCTCATGGTAACTGCTCAGACTTAGAATAGAGAGCTATTGACTTAACTTTTGAAAGTGATGACCAAAAGGAAAAGGAGGCTTGTTTCTTCAGTGTAGTTGGCAGCAAAAAGAAGTCTAAAGAGATCAGTTTTTTTAAAGTTTGTTTTACTTGTTTTGTGTCAAAAAGTCAGTTTTGCTGATCCTGGAAACAAGTGAAACTGTTTTCAATCATAAGCAGATAAAAGCAAAGCACTAGCTGATATTTAATCATGCTGCTACAAGCTCTGTATCTTAAATTGTTGAATTCCACTTTATAGCAGGCACTTTTGAAAAAGTGCTTCTACTTGCACTGAGATGGTATTCATTAAAACTTAGTATAAATCGTATGTTATAAAGGCAATATTTTTGTGACCTCAGATGAATGTTAGAAAAAGCAGCCCTAACCTTGTAACTTGATTTTTAAAATTTGTTTCTGTCATCTTTCTCCTAGAAATGACTGTAAATAAAATACAGTCTCTGGTATTTTGAACTCAAGATCTTATGTGTAATGTGATAAAATACAAAAATTAAGCCCTGGGCTGATCAGTAACATCTGATCATAAATCTTGCATCACCTCCAAATACACTGAGCAAGTCAGTAGCCAGCACACTCCCAAATAACTCCAAAGGTGATGAATTACCTGTCAAGGCTCTGGCTGTGGTGCATTTCCTCTGCATTCAGGTACAGTTCTTCTTAGGATGACTTTGTCTTGCAGAGAAATACGGAGAAACCACCCTTTAGAGATAGTGGTAGCCAGAAATTTCTGTTAACTTTTTTTCCAAAAAGTTTCTGAACTTGATAAAATGTTCTCATAATTTAAATAATAATAATAACAGCTTGTCATAGCTGTTCTTTCTTGCAGAATTTGTCCATGAAGATTGCAGGGAAAGTGTTCTTTATGGATTTTGTCAGCAAACTGAGTTCTATTTTTAAGATAAAACTATAAGACTCCCAGTAGCTAATGATTAATAAAACCTGTTGTGACAAGAAAGCAATGATTGCATTCTTTTTGTTAATAAATACCTTTAAAAGCTCTGGTCTCTGATTCATGGAAGGACAGAGCACCAGTTTTACATCTGGACTAAGAGTGTCCCTGTCCCGTGCATAACACAGAGGCCTCTGGGCTTGTGGGGTCTACTCTGACTGTCCTGGCTTTGCTGGGGCTTTGAGAGGAAGGACATCAAATCCTTCCTACTATTAGCTGGCCAGAAATTACTTCTGTGTAGGGACAGATCTGTCATTTAAGGACAAATAGACAGAACTAAACTGCTAAATCTAGGTTCTAAGCTAAAAAATTAACAGACCTGCTTCAGAGAAATGCTGCTTTGCTTTCCTTTACCCAACTGTACTGCCTGCCTCTTCCAAGGTTCATCAGAGGCTGGAGTTCACCCTGAAGCTTGGTGGTAGGACATGTGTTGACCCTGGAAGCAGATGCTGAGGCCCTGTCAGGAGTTTTCTTTTATGAGCTCGACAGCCTGGTGTGGTCCTGCAGGTACAGGAGGTTCCCTCAGTGCTCAGGTATGTGGGGCAGCCAGGCAGGCAAGTGCTCAGGGGAGCTGGGCCTGCCTCTGCCCTTTACCCTCTTCCCTGGCCAAGGGCTTCTGAGGAAGGGAAAGAACTTTGGGAAGGAAAAGTGCTGCTGGTCAGGGGCTGGAAGGGGCTGCTGGCTCATGTTTCTCACAAGCCAAACAGTGCTTGGGCAATACCTGCCTGCTTTGAATACAAACACACTCCTTGCTCCTTCCTTGTTTGCTCCAACTGGCCTTATCAGCTTGGTGGACTGTATCCTCATGGAAGATTTGTGCCCAAACCCACTAATGTTTCAGAAGTAATTAGTGATGTATTTAAAGGGGGTTGTAGCTATGGGGAGGAATGTGCCCAGCTCTGGAGTTCAGTGTTTGCATGGAAACCTTTAACACGCTGGAAGAAAGACAAACAATACTAAAAGCTGCTAGGAGAGGTGGATGTGTTGAGAATTTCCTTTTCCCACAGAACTGGACAGCCTGTGGTTCCAGCCTTCCTTGTAACCTGCAAAGTCTCAACCATCTCCTCTCCAGAGTGTGTGTGTGTGTGTGTAGGTACTCAAACACACAGGTACATGTGTACATCGTATTCTTCTAGAAACCTCTGATTGCTGGATGAATTCTGATTTGCAGCTGAAAACTCAGGATAACATAAGGCCTTGTCTTTCTCCTCCTAACATTCCTAAGAGCTACCTTCTTCCTGCCTATTTCCCCATAAGGCTTCCTGCCAGCTGCCAACCTCAGAATCATTATTTTGGAGATTAGAGAGAATAGGAATTGATTCTTTGTTCTTTAAGTCTTACCTGTTTTCTGAAGATGGTTTTCTCTAAAGCTGCAAGCCAAATACATTGTGTCTGCTTGATTCCTTTGCTCCTCGGTGGCATCTTACAGACACAGAGAGCAGTTAGCTCTAGCCAGAACATAAGAATGGAGCTAAAAATATGAAGTTCCTCTTTTTAAGTTAAACACAAACTCATGGTAACTTCTAGTCCAGGACTGACAGCTAGTTCTAAACTGAATGCCTCAAAAGAAGATTGCTACTCACAAGGAAGAATTAAAAAATAGTCCTTGCTCTCCTGGATTCTGTCTCTGTTTCTTCAGGCAGGAGCATCATGCCCTCAGTTCTGCAGGAAGAAAAGAACTCTAACTGGAGACTAAGCCCATTTCCTACTTCTATGACTGCACTGGTTAAACTGTTCTGCTTAGAGCCAGTTTACAACAAACAATGTCCCCACAATGCACAGCAGTAAACGAATTGCCTAAAAAAATTAGCCAGGTTCATTTTGTCAGGTCCTACTGATTCTTCTTGTGACTTGAAGTGAATTGCTTCTGTCCTGGTTGCCCCCACCTCTGGGCACTTTTCTAGTTGTGGTGTGTGACAGTGGTATGAAAAGTGGTATGTCTGTACAAATGATAGCTTGTGTCTCTACAGGAAAAATATCATTCTGTAAATGCTAAGTGTTTTTTATTAGTTAGATGTAGATATTGGAAGCTAGAAGCAAAAAGCAGTACAGAAATAACTCCAACATATGGATATAGTTCATATTAAATTAGACATTTACTATGCAAGCTGATTTCTAGTCTCTTTTCTCTTCTCCTGGACTGTCTTGGACTAAATTAGCTGTAGGACCTGAAGCTTCTTGACAAACTCTGAGATGCTGATCCTGCCAAATTCTTGGCCTAGATCAATGGACTTCTCTCACTTGGCACTCAAAAGCATACATAATGCACACAGTTTGTTTCAGTTATAAATCTTCTTGGATATTCCCGTTAACTTGGATTTTCCTGTGTGGAATTAGCTATATTTTCCATAATGGCCTTCTCTGGTTTTAGTCTGTGCTACTTAAGGCCCTTCATATTATTTCCTTTCCTGCTGAAAAAGGAAGACAATCAGTCCTGAATTTAATTTTACTGTAAGCATAAGCAAAGGAGTGGTGCTCTTGCATTTTGCTTGGGCTCTGAAGTTACTCCCTTCTCGGCAGAGCTTGCTGTGAAGTCAGTACAGTGTTTTTAGCTCTCAAATGTGGGCCAAACAACAACTGTGACATAGAATTGTTGCAGTGAAGTTCCCACGATGGGTTGTGCAGGCCCTGCTTTTTGCAGCCTGTATGCACAGAGCTGTGGGATGAGACAGGAGGAGCCTGTCCCCATCTGCCTGTACTGGGTATGAAAGAACAGAATGATGAAAAACATGGTCTTTTCTTCCTTGGTTCAGAACAGGGGCTGTGCAAAGGGGAGTGAGACCTTCAGCCACTGCATCAGCAAGTGTGACAGAAGCAGCTTTGCCAGCGTCACATTCAGGAGCTACAATGAGCAAGGCAGGGTGAACTCTGCACTCTGCCATCATGCGGGGGTGGGGGGGGGAGGGGGAGTGCAAAAGTGGTTGCTCTGATTTTGTGGATAAATTACTTATTAAATTGCCCTTAAGATATTTACATGCATGTAAATAAGAATCTAAAGCAACTTATCTTTTATTCTTGGCACAGTGCCATTCTGGTGAGCTCTCTGCTGGCATATGTTGTGCTGAAGTGCTAGTGATTCAGCATAGCTTTTCAGGGCAGAGATGAACTTTCTTCTTGCACTGCTGTTCCCTGCATGCTGCTCTTCCTCCCTGCTGGGAGCCCTTCTTCCAAGAGAAGCCCTTCTCCAGTCTGCCTGCCTCCTACAGCCGTGTCATGTAGCTTGTGACAGTCTGCTCTCTTGACTTGGGCTCAGCCTGGTACAGCTGCTCTGTGCAAGATCTCACTATTTTCCTTTGGCATTTGCATGAGACCAGCACACAAATGCTTCTGATCATGAAAATCACATGTATGACTGCGAAGTAGCTGCCATAAATTAAAAACTGTAAGAGGAGGAGAAAAAGGCAGAACAATTAATGAAAAACACATTAGAGCAATGTTGCTTCTTCTGGAGATGACAATCACTCTGATTTTTCTTTACTTGTGTTCTAGCAGTTTCTTTACACTTGAGTTTTTTCTTTGTGATTAAGCAAAATGTCAGCTTTTCAAGTATACAGCAGATAATTGTCAAATGAAGAACTGCCCCTTTCTTTCATTCCTTATGCCTGTTAATGAATGTCAGATGGGGAGAGGGATAAGAACAGGATTTTTTTTATATTAGTGCAAAATGTTGAAGTAGCTTCATTACCCACATGGTCATGAATAATCTGCGTGAGGAGCCTGAGTTCATCCTTGTTTTGCTTTTGCACATTTCAGTAACTGTCACCACCATGGCTTCGGTAAATACATTGTGATTTTGTATCAGTATTTCCAATAACAGTGGCAAGGCTATTTATGAAGTCCTACATAGTCTTGTCCTTTGTTTTAAAGATTTAATGTTTGATTCAATCTTTACTCTTTCAAAGTCATTTTTGCCTTCTCTGTGCAGACTGTGAATAGCTTTAGTCTTCTCCAGACCCATTAGAGTAGAAAGCTGCCCTAGCTGAGTGCCCATCTGAGAAAATGCAGAAGTCAGTAGGTTTCAGTTGACTTCAACATGAGTGACATTGGCTTGACCGAAGTTAGGGACTCTGCTGTGAGATAGGATATCCCATCCCAAATGAAGTGCCCAAGCTATGGGCAGAAGACTCTATTGTACATGTTGAGATACAGACCAGGTTTGCTCCTGAGCTGGAATTAGAAGTTACTTGAGCTGAAATAACTCACATAATCCAGACTGTGCCTCCTAGTCCTGAACGCCCGTTCAGCAACTGACAAAACCAGTCTGAGCTTTTGGGAAGAGAGGATGATGTTTGGTGTCCTATTGACTACTAAAACTTGTTGGATAGCAGGGCCTGCTATGTTCTGGTGATCTCCCTTTAATAGGCTACAGACCAACATCTGTAATCCTAAATGCATTAAAAGGCAAAAGGGATGACAAATAATGATGAATGATGATGAAGAATAACAAGGGAAGAACCAGATATCTGGATTTCTATAGAAGAAAGATAATTAAGTTGTCCTTTGGCATAGGATTTTTGAAGATGACTTGGCTGAGCCGTAAATAGGAAGTAAAGTAACTGCACTTACTTGAGTCACTATGTCCAGTCCCAGGCCCCTTGGATCTACAACAACTACTGTGAGAATGGTCTGAATCAGCAGGGCAATGAAGTTGTTGAATCCAAACATCAGGGCATAGCGTTCCATGCTCAGATTGGCAGCAATCTGGAACCTAATGGGAAACTGGCAGGTCAGTCACTTCCCACTGGGAAAGCTATTGCTAGCTATCAGTCCATGAAGAGAAATGATTCATGGTGCATCAAGGACAGGGGACATGGTGCTTCATTTGTTTCTTTGCTTCCTTGCTTTCTCTAAAAAAAAAAATAAAATAAATCTGGGGTACCATAGTGTATTGTAATGTTTCATGAGCTGCTTTTCTAACCCCTGCTTTCAGAGTTTAGGTAGAATGGAGGTCACTATGAGTATCTTCTAACCAAGCTTTCTGTGGTGATGAGTCGTGTTTGGCTTTGTGATTAGACAGTGGAGGTGAGATGCTGCTTATTTCTGTCAAGAGCCTGTAGATTTTTACTTGCAGTATCTTTTTTGACAATAATCAGAACATCTTTCCTTGCAACATTTACCTGCAAAGTTTCTACATAAACAAAATTCCTTCATTTTTAGGACTCATTTTCAATGATCTTAACTTGGGAGTTTTTTGCAATATTTTACCTTGTTGGGTTTTTTAGAATATATTGAATTAGTTGAGGTGTAATTCGCTAAAATGTAGTAACAATCTACCAAAATGACAGTTAAGAGCTCACTTGGCTTACTTCAAGATAGGCATAACCTTGCCATACATTATAATGTTAGTAGGTTTTTTTTTTAATTGTATCTGATTAATTTTGGAGCTTGACACAAAATGCAGCCAGTATTTTTGTCAATGAAATTGTGTGGTATGTCTAAAGACATTCCAAGCAAGAAAATGACTGGAGCAATAGCATTTTATATTTATTACACAGGACAAAGTATTTGTTCTTAATATTATTTAAGCATATGTCTTTCTGACAACAGAAAAGCTTGGTCTCCTATGAGATCTCAGCTGAGTTTATATGTCCAATGTTCCCTTTTATTCCTTCTTTACATCTTAATATAATTAATGATTCTATGTATAAAATTATGTTGAGGAACACTTTATGTGGAATCTCTTCTGCATTCCTGCAGTTCATGGCATGCTAAAAGGTGTATCAGTAGGGAGTCTAGGCATATGGTGATCCTAAAGGATGGCTGTCAAGGTATGCTTGTCCCTGTTGTTCACTTTGTGTCTTTCATGCCAGGAAGGGGGAAAATGGCTTCTACATTTTCCTGTTATCATTGCCTTTAGTAATAAAGTTAGCTTGTAGCTTGTTAGCTATAAAGTTAGCTTAAATTTTTGCTTAGGTAAGTGTCTGATGTCCTTTTGACAATTTCTCTTTCCTGATTGTTTGGAAGAATGAAATCAACATAATCAGACATTTAAGTGTCCTTGTCCTTACCTAAACAGTTATGTCTAGCATTAGGTCAGCTACCTCTGAGGAAAAGGATGCCCAAAGCAAACTCAAAGTAGGGTCAGTATTCTGTGTATGGTGGCAGCACTGTGATGTTTTGTACTTACGTTGCTATTGTCAGGAGGAGCACATAGCATGCTTTGAAAATGAGATATCCAGCATAACATTCCCAGATATTGGTGGAGAAATGCATGAGAAACAGACAAGCGGCATCTACTGCAGAGAAGATCCCTAAAGACAGTTCTCCAAAATGGTCCCAGTTAATCTTCATATACTGTACTAGGAAAGATGTTACTGAGCCTAGAAAAGGAGGAAAAATATGTGTAAATATTGTATCTGTTCCACAGCCCGCATGACCAAGTCTTGCCACACTCACACACCGAAAGACAATGCTGAATAATGAAGCAGAGTAGACTGAAGTTTGAAAGTATTGCAGATGGCTGGTCATTCTAAGACAACTGCATATATCAAGTCTCTGCCATTCCATTCTTAGTGTTTTATCCCACTTCACAAGATGAACTGTAAAGTAGGATTCATTATTTAGGTGTCTGTACACAGCATATATCTCTGGGGAGAGAATTAGGAACATGGTTTGGAGTTCAAGAAGGAAATTCTTCCACCTTCTCCTAGCTCACTGCACAGCTAGACTAGTAAACCTTCTGTTGTAAAGGTTTAGCTCTGTGCACCTCATGAGGGGGTAAACTGTCAAAAAAGTGAGTTTTGAGGCATCGAGGAAGTAAATCCAAGAACAAGAAAGGATAGTTTTGCTTTTTGTGGCCCTCATAGAAAAACAGGAGGCATCTGACTGCTGATCTTAGGGGTCGCAGACAATTTAAAAACTTCTGTACTTATATGCTGAGAAATAGGGAAGTCCACAAGAGAGAGAAATTCATCAAAGATTAGATACTAGAGGAGAGCTTCTGGTTCATGATTCACTTGGTCTATTTAGCTGCCTGCTGCAAGAGTAGTATCTGTTTCTCCTTAATGACTGTAAGGGTGACCTGAATGACCAGATATGGTGCAGATGTGTTTATTTTTTCCTGGTAGAACACACCCCCACATGTTGTGCAAGTTCTTTACAGCAGCACAATGTGAGCCAAGGCAGGGTGGTATCCTCTGATGTTACCTTTTGATAACCTCACTTTGCTTGTGTGGTGCAAGCATCTGCTCCTGGTACAAAAGTGGAATGGTTCACATCAGTATCATAAGGATTCATAGGGCCTTTACTTCCATTAAAATCTTTGTACCTTGCAATGACTACAATTTTTCTTTTTGTCTAGTTGCACAAGGACATTTCACTGGAAAAAATCTTAACAAGGAGATTATGTTCTTTTTCTGTAAAGTTTTTATGGAAAACTTTTCTCATCTGTGTAAACTGATAGCATTGTAATGGGAACAGTGCGATACTTGTTCTGAGGAAAGAAAACACCCAACAGCCTCATCCAGAGAAACAGGGGTGCTTCTGAATGGATTTACCAGCTAGATGCAATGTCTGTGTGATTTGCACACTTTCTGCATAACAGTTTTTGTCTGGTACTAAAGAAAAACCAACATAACTCACATTTGAACTGTTGTACATCAAAGACCTAGGTCTGGACTGCACAGGGTGTGCACCGGCTCCCTGGAGCGCCTGCAATGGAATGGCACTTAGAAAGCTTACTACAGTGACACTTCAGCGGCTGTGATTGTGATCAGTGTGTGAACACTGACTTACTCAGAAAGGTTGCTATTGCTTCGACAGCTCCGTTGTACACTGAGGAGCTGTGGGAGGGGGCTCGGAAGTCCCACAGCACCTGCACATAGTTCACGACCTGGTTGAAGCCGGCTGTGGCCAGAGCCCACCACAGAGACCAGCAGAGGAGTTTTTGGGAGCTGTAGCAATCCCTCAGGTCCCTGCCCAGCTGCAGCAGCACGCTGAGCACGTGCCTGGGGGGCCTGGCAGTGCCAGCCTGGGGCTGGGGGCTCGGGGCCCTGGCAGCAGGAGCGGGGCGCGCTTCCTCTCGGCAGCTCGAGGGCCCATGGGCAGCGCCCGTGGCTGGCCCCTTGTTGGGCCCTGGCAGAGGCTCAGGGGCATCTTTCCTGTGGAAGAACATGCTCCTCTGGGGCATGGGCAGGAAGAACGCGCACAGGAACGCCAGGGCCACGGAAGCCAAGCTAATGGCGTTGAGGTAGAAGTAGGAGACGTGGGCCAAGGACACCAGCAGCTGACCCAGCACGGCAGCCACGGTGGCCGCCACCAGAGTGACGCTCCTGCAGTAGCTAGTGACCCTCTGGTAGTGTTGGCTGCTGACCACGCTGTAGATGTAGGCGTAATAGGCCACCTCGGTGGCTGTGACCATGCCATAGAAGAACTCTACTGCCTGCATGGCTGGCACTCCATGTGCAAAGAGCAACAGGAGCCAGGTGACGATGAGGCTGATGCCCTGCAGGAGGAGCACGGGCTTGTAGCACACGTAGTCTGTGAGCAGGAACACTGGGAAAAGGAGAGCGAGGTAGGAGTACGTCCAAACGGGCAGAATCTGGTTGGTAACCTAGAACAGAAGAGGAAATCTCAGCATTTTGATTGTTGAGGAAAGGAAGTTCATGTATTTTAAATGGTGTTGTAGAGAGAAGTTTTTTTCTCTGAAGGAATTCATAAAATATATAACCACATTGAATCAGCATGGGACTTTTGGGCAGGCAAATGGATCTTGGATCCATTAAATGGATCTTTTATTTATGCAGTCTGCTGCAAATTGTAACCTGCCAGAGCTGGTTAAAGTTGTGCTTTTTTTTTTTGTTGTTTTTCTTTTAATCTTTTAAAAAAACTTTGAACAGTGCTTTCCCTTTCTATTTTCACAACCTCAGTTAAAAGAAACCATAGAATCAAATCATACCTCATCTGTGGTCAGGTTTTTATCTGGTCCTATTAGATAGGGTGTTAGGAAAGGTTCTGATGGTTTCATCATGTAGAGGAATCCATAGAGGCAGAGGATCAGGGTAGGAAAAGCCCAGGAGTTGATTTTCTCTTGCTTCCAGCAGCCCATGGCCTCTGCAGCAAAGCTGAGGGGAAAGTTTGTTAGAATAGTGATACTGCCCATGGAAGTGCAAGGAGATCTTGTCATCCATTTATATTTTGTGGTTTCTGATGCCACGGAATGCTCTTTAGCGGTTGACAGTTCAAAATAATTTTTATTTCTAACGTTAAAGTGAGCAGCTCTTCCTTACATTTGTCTGCTGCCCTCTTTGTAGAATGTGCATAAAAAATGAATTGGGAGATCCTTTAATGGGAGACTACCCTGTCATTCCATCTGCACTGACCAAGATAAACAAAGGAAAAGCCTTTCTAGACATAAATGGCTGAAGACAGCTGAGCACATTTCCCTCGACACTGTGACTGATCACAGTCAAGCACCTTGTTGAATGACAAGGATAACTCTTGAGCCTAGCAGATAGGAGCTGGTAATAAATACAGAAAGGATGTCAAGCCAGACTCTCATCTGGAATTATCTGCATGAGAGGTCCATTTTGGATACAGACATACTTTCCATTTATAAAAGTGGTCACAGAAGGTTAGCCCATGCTAAAATGAAATGAAGCAGATATTTTTGTTCTTCTCAGCTAGGTGAGGTGATGGAATAAATTCAAATTTGCAACTCTGCTGGACAGAGCCCAAACAGAAGTCAAAATGAGTGTACTGGGGGCATGCAAAGGAAATAGACAGTAAGTTAATATTCATATTCATGTTAGTATGGGTAATGTCAAGAATCTTAATGTGTGCAGTTTATCTTTTGGAGCCCTTTGGAGTTTGCATATTAGCCGATAGGATTTCTATCACTCTGCTTTTCACTTTTATCTTCTTCCCTCCTGATAACTCTTTCTTTTTTAGGCCAAAAATGAATCTTATAAAGATCTTGAAAATGAAGTAGTGTTTTTTCACAGACGTTTTTGTAGAAGCTGAAGGAAGGTCTACTCAGCCCAAACCAGCCATGTCCTGGTGAGTACGTCACTCCAGGTTGGATGGGCAGAGGATCCTTTTCTATTGGATGTGATAAGGCAGTAGGCACTATGCATTTTTTCTAACTTCATGCTATGACAGCACATTTTACTGACATCCTGATGCACTAACAAATGAGTGCAGATCAAAGGGAATTTGAATGACTTCCTTTGCTGCCTACCGGCTGAAAGCATGGGCATTACAGGACTTCCAGCAGACACGAAGTCAGCTCTATGTCAGCTCTGCAGTGTGAACCACTAGGTGGCAGGTGACCCCAGCAAATCAAAACGAGCTCGGGAGGACTGTGAGACACTGAGTGCTCCAGGAAGGAAGCATTTCTGCCCCACCTTCCTCCTTGGCTGTTGTAACATCAGTCTGCTGCAAACGCAGCTTTGGCAGGACCAGCTTAGGCCGTGCCCAGGATCGTGCTCACTGAGTCACCATAACATCCCCTGACTCTCCTCTCACGTGGTAACCATTAAAGCCCGACAGCACCCCAGGGCCATGGGAATGCTTCGTATGATTCTGAGAAAGGCATCGAGAAGAGTGGGGTGGAGAGCATCTCTAGCGCTGCAATGAGAAACATTTGTGCAAGTCAGATTAGGGATATGGCCAGGGCATATTTTTCCCTTCCCAGCCTAGATTATCTGCTCTGGTCTGTTTCAGGTCTGGCCCTGTGTGCTCAGCCCCAGCAGGCTGTGTGACACGAGGGCAGCAAGTCTCATGTAGCCTGTCAAAATGTCCCACACCCTGGGAGGGAAGTGGGGCAAGCTGCTGCCTCTGCAGGGCTTGCAGGGTGCTTTTACTGCCCCTCGGATGCTGCCTATGAGCGGATGGGCTTTGCCATCCTGTGCAGGAATTCATGGTTTCAGCTGAATACTGAATTCACACAGAATAGTTTCAGGTATGTCCTGGTCACTGCATCCCTACAGTGCCAGCACGTGTGCTGTTTAGGGTTTTGGGCTAGACCTGTACCTCTAATCTGCACTCCTCGTCTTTGAGGTGCCAGTGTTACGCTGGTAGGTAAAGTCAGGTGAGAAGTTTCCCACTTGATATCAGGAGCTGTGCAGAAAAAAACCCATCAGTGGTGCTGAGCTGGGAAGGGCAGTGGGCTGAGGGCTCTCAGGGGCAGCCCACTCTGCCCTTGGGGGGTGGGAGGTGGTGTCACCTCACCTGCCCTGGGTGGGTTTGTGTTCTACTCTCGCCCTAGCCCTTGGCCAGTGGTGAGCCCCCTCCAGCTCTGCAGCTGCTGTACAAGCCTTCCTTTCTGCATTCATAACCACAAACCACAAACCTCTGATAACCAGAGCTCTGCCTTGGGGCTTGAGGGGGAAGGATCCAATTTGTTCCTGGTTCAGCCATCCCACGTGGTCAATTTGTCTTTTATGAATCTAGGGTTTTGTTCACTTTTTAAGAGATTTTAGGATGCCTTGTTGTTGTTACACAACAAAACAATCCTCTGTTTCTTTTTTCCTTCGGCAGTTCTTGGTGCCAGGGCTGTCAGCTCTTCTACACACAGCCTAACACAGCCCTCCCATTCCCCATTGGATTGCTCTCTTCTTTCCTCCCACTTTCCCTTGTCGTTGCAGGATTTCATATTTCTAAAGTTCATATATAATCATACCTTCTGTGCTGGAACTCTTCCTTTCTTACTTCCATGGGAAAAGCCTCCTTTTAGTATTCCCAGTCTTACTTCTGGTTGTCCTGTGTGTATTGCAGCTACTGGACTCGGTTTGAGTTTTGTGCTTTTCCTGTTCTTCTGGTATTACAGCCTGCTCTGACACCTCCTTTGGAATGGCCTCCAGCTGGCTTTCTTTCAGCACCCTTAAAGGAACAGCCAGATGATCCTGGCCTCTCTTTGTCCCGAAGCAGCAGTGAATCAAGACCCAAACTACAGTTTAGTGCCTGACTGGCGCAAAATCGACAGAGGTAGTGCTGTTCCCAAAGAATTTTGGGTCTATTTGACAGGATATGTGGCTTGGGAGTCATCTGTGCCTCAAACTGGCCTGCATTAAAGAGGGAGCAGTAGCTGTGTGTGTGTGGTTACAGAGGTGAGGGCGAGCAAATACCACTGCTATAAGACTGGAATGTATCCACACCATTTATGTGGGGTTTCAAACTATTCTGAAAAATTTAAAATGTAAAGAGTAAAACACCCTGCTCTGCTTCCTCTTGACTTATTTGCTGGCAAACTTGTCAGATCTTTAGCTTAGACAGGTTCTCACAGTGCTGCTGAAGATGGAGATAGCTGCCCTATAGCCAGCTTCAGAAGATTTTGTGGGACTCACAACAGCAGAATGTACTCTGTGAAATGTACAGATCTTCACAAAAAGTATGTACAAAAATCTAGATCCACTCCCACCCTGGTCCCACAGCATCTAGGTCTGGAGTGAGGGATGCAATAGTTATTTAGGAATATGACCAATACAGTAGGAAAATCTGTAAATATTTGTAAATAACAGTGAATTATCCAACCAGAGGAAGGCAGCATCTCGGCTCACACACAGTAAAATGGAGCAGTAATTTTATGGACATGTACATGAATATGAAAAAGGTGTGACATTCCTTGCTGGGTCAGAGGAGTGTCTCAGGTCAGCCACCTTTACCTTCACTCTTGGCCAGATTTTGCAGCCTTTGACTTCTACCCCTCAACAGCCAATATTACAGGATTAGTGATGTTAGAGGGGCCATCCCTGCCTCTTGCCTTTATAACTTGTTTGTTGGCCTTTGTCCATGGAACAATCTCCTCCTGCCTGGGCCAGTGCTGTGCACTTACGGAGTCATGGAACATCTTGAGCTGGGAGGGAGCCATAGGGATCATCATGTCCCATCTCTGCTCTACCCAGGACTATCTCAAAGTGAACCATGTGACTCATGGTGCATCATCCAGACACTCCTTGAACGCTGCCAGCTTCTGTAATGTCAATGAAACTAAAGCATGAAAGGAATGTAATAATTCCTTTGGGCCCTTTCCCATTGGTCACCGTCTGGCACTGATCCCAGAGCTATTTTGGTTCTGCCTGTTCTATGGACCCTGTGGCTATAGGAGGTGACAGCCCCTCTGAGAGAACACTGAGCATACCTGCACTGGGATTTAATCTCATTAACTCTTGCTAAATTGCAAAGAACTCTTGAGGAAAATGGTGTTACTCAGGGTTTGCATTGACTTACTGAAGAATCCAACTCAACTTTCTTGACACTGAGAAAAACTGCAAAATTCTGTTTTCCTGTAACACAATAATGAGAAAGAATGATTTAATTAATTTCCAGGCATAGATGTTTGCTTTCTCTGCTTTCAGATCCTCTTTTATTCCTTCTTATCTCTTATTTCCCACAGTCTTTAGTCTCTCTCATTTGTAGTTAAAATTTCATGCTTTTTCACTGAATGCCAAATGAAAGACTGTAAAACTGTGATGAGCTTATGCAAGTTTTGGTCAACTCGAGCGCTATGCCATAAGCTGCCTGCAGCAGAGCTTGGCTGCTGGATTTGAAGGGAACTATGGCTTTTTTCACAAAATGTAGTTAGAAGCAGAAGTGTTGTTCTGCTCGGAGGGTGGGCTGGTGGATCTATTTCTAGCTGACATCCCAATTCTGTTCAGTTGGAAAGGGAAGATTCTGTAGGAGTGGAGGGAAGGTGAGTTTTATGGTAGGAGTGTATCCTAAAGAGTTAATCTAACATGGTCTCTTACTGAATCAAGGAGATGGGAAAATTCTGAGAGGGGAAGGAAGGAAGTAAAAAAACAAGACTGTAAACCTTTGTCATCCTGATGCTGTCTCCTGCCTCTGCTGCCCCTTGGACTCAATCCTGATGTTATCTCTGGTGCTTCACAGGATGGTACCACAGCTGAAAGGCTCAGGTTGGCAGCATGAGGTGTCTCTGTCTGGTTGGGCACTGACTTCCAGCTCCCAATAGCATCTGTTTCTTGACACCTGCTCAACTCAGACAAAGAGACTTCTTCAAATCAAACTGAAGGCTTATTCTTTTTGAAGAATGTGTACCTTGTTCTCTGAAGGAACTGATAGCAAAGAAAATTTTCTCTGGCTAATACTGAAGATTCTTCTCCATTTGTGGCCAAATACAGCCTCTGCACAGAAAGGTTCCGATGGCAGTTATAAAGATTAAAGTGTATTTTTGTCAGATTTATCAGACCCAGGAGTATTCAAAGGACAAGTTCACTTTCTGACCTATGGATGAGCTGATCTTTTTTCTCATGTGCTGCAGGCTCACTTTGGGAATGAGCTGCTCTCTGCAGACTGGCCCTGAATCCCACAGTGTGTGGGTGAGGGTTTTCATAACTTGCTTCTCAGCTGAATCTTGCCTCAAGTTCCTAAGGTGGCAAGACATTCATATCCTGGGCTCAGATGCTTTTCATCTGAGACACAAAAAGGAATATGTCAAGCTTAGTTTGGGATGTTTAGCAAGAAGGTTCTAAGGGCATTACTCCAAGGGGTGGGTTAGGAAATACATTCACCCAAAATAACGTTTCAGGTACTAGGATTAAATGTACACTTACAGCTGCTTCCTTACTATAAAGGAATGCCGTAAGGCTATTTTTCACTATGCTGTACCTTACCTAAGGATAATGCCCACCCTTTTTATCTATTCACTCTTAACTCTTGTCCCTGGAGTGCCCATTGCCACTAGCACCATGCAGGGCAGTGGCTGCTGGTAGCAGTGCAGGAGCTGGAACAAACAGCTGTGCTGTTAATCATCACCCTGAGACATTTTGAGGGGAGTTAGTTATTTTTTCTTACAGGCAGCATTTTTGTAGTGGCACACTTAGGCACAAACAAGGTCTGGACCTGTTGTAATGTGCTACCAACATCATATGGAGCACATAGAAGTCCTGTGATGAGTTTATAAAGACTGGTTGAACCAACTTTGGCCTGCAGAGCTGTGCTTTATATCCCTTTTGTACACAATGAAGCCTGGGCAAGGGTTGGTTTGAAGGGAGTGATTTACCCTCTTAATTTCCTCTTGTTGGCCAGGGAAAGTTAAGTTGCACTACCTTTCTGCAACATAAGTCACTCGCTGGTTTGTCTTCTTTTGGTTACAGTTTCATTGCTGAATTCACTGTAGGTGACAGATCACTGATGCAATTGAGAGGCTGGGCAAGGAGCATCCAATTACAATGGGTGTCCCATTGGAAGCATTGCCAAGGCTTTACAGGGATCCTTATTTGCATGGCAGTGACCTGCATTGCAGCTCTCTGATTTGCTCTGTGCCTTTTGCAAAAATCTCTCAGAGACCTTGGGAGGTTTCCAAATAAAGGTGTTTACCACTGCCTGAGGATTGGGTCTGGTTGAAAAAGCTTTCATTTTCTCACTCTTACTGGCACAAAGCACACTTTGCTCTCCCAACTGAGGGATGAAAAGCAGTGAGGTGCTGGAAGGTGGAGAAAATCTTCCCGTTGCATACAATGAATATAAGAGCAGAATAGAAAGCCTTCCGGAAGAACAGGTTATACGTTATGTAGGTCCTTTAGTTTACCTTATATTTTTCTTCCAGATTATCAGTGGAGGACAGGAACTACTCCTTTGTCAGTGGAATTCTCTGAGGATTTTCCTTTCTAATAAAATATTACGTGGTCACTGCTGTAGGTTTGCAGCTGACTGTGGCTGGGTGCACTGGGCTCTGGTGTCCCTGTCTCCTATATTGTCTGTCAGCTCTTCTAATGGCATAGAAGCCATCAGTGTTTAAAGGAAGAACAGCAGTTTTTTATTTCTCAATGAAGTGGGGAAAGATGATTCCAGTGAGAAAAAAGGGGCACATGGTAACAAAAAATGAACAAAAAACCATTGTTTTTAGAGGATGAGGAAAAAAATAAAAGAACATAATCAAGTTTCACTTTTAGAATTTCTAACTACAGTTAGAAATAGATGTATGTAGAATGCTTATTCCAAAAGCACCACAAAAACCTCCTCTATCTCCAAGTTTGTTACTTGATGATTGGGCCTAGTGACTTAAATATCTTAGTTGTAGTTTTTGTAATAATGCCATACAATCCAATTCAACGTCTGTGCTTTAGTCTTTCTTGGACTGCATACTTTTAAAATCTCCAGTTAATTGACAAAAGGGAAGTGATATATAGGACAAAGAAATCTCATTTGAATTGTTTAATACTTTTAGTGACTAATGCTCAATTACTGCGGTTTGCCAAAGAGAAATGAGAGGAAAAACCTGACGGAATTTCTAATGCACTTTCCATGTTGAAAGATCACTTTCCAGGGCGTGTTCCCCTGTAGGCTTATTCCAAAAGACCTCCCACTAGTGGCACATATTGTCTTCTTGTCACAGACGGAGACAACATCTCATTTCAGTGATACAAATTTACATTTGCACAACCCGTATGTGTAGGAAGTTTCAGCCCAGCACCTCCTCTCTACAATTTTATCCTCAAGGTGCATCTCATTACAGACACCATGGGAGACTTTGAATCATTGGAACAGCCTGAGTAGTGTAAAGTCATGCTGGAAGAACATTTGTCACATTTTCACAAGTGCTCATTACAGGCTGGCTGCTTCATTTAATGCTGAACCTCTAACGACAATTGGAACAGACTTAAAATAAGTCAATGATGCTGCTAGTGTTTGCTTAAATGAAAGAATTCTTGCACTTAATGTCCATAGTTCTTCTAATACCTTGATTTCTTGCCAGCTCCAAAGAGTTTTGATGATAGATATATTAAAATCCTTAAGGGTTTTGGTTTTATTTGTTTGGGGTTTTTTTTCATGTGTTAGGTTTTATCCCTTTCATTAAGTTTTTGGGTTTTTTTTTTTAGTGTGGTCCAGGTTTTTCTCCGTGTGCTTTCCTGTGAGTTCTTCCAAAGGCGGAGCAGTTCCAGTGTGTGTGTTGTACCCTGGAGCTCTGGCCCTGGTTCCCATATCCCTCAATGTCCTGGGTCAGGTACAAACACAAATAGAAAAAGGACCAGTCTTTGATCTGAGGAAGGCTGAGCCTATTCACTTGAGGAGATGTTCTTGTAAAACACAGTGTAAAGTTCACTTTGGAATAGCAGATTTCTGTCAAGCCCAGATTGCTTGACTTAAAACAATTTTTCTGGCTTAAAACAATTTTTCTGTCTCTGGTTCTTGCCTTGTTTACAGGAGCCCCTGATGGTTGTGAGCAGGCTTGAGTAGTTGGAAATAGCATCCTCTTCAAAGTTCTAGCCAAGAGTCCAACCAACAGGGCACTTCTGGGGCTGGCTGGAGTTGTCTGGACCAGCAATAAGCAAGAAAGACTCTTAAAATGAGGACAAGCAACAGAATGCTTGAAGCAGCCAAGGGAACCCTGCAGAAAGAGAGGAAAAATTACCCTGGCAGATGGGTAATTAATAGGAGCTAGGGCAAGGCTGCCCTTTCTAGGGCCTCCAAATGCCTCTTGTAAAAACCAAGAGGTGATAACCAAGGTCCAAAAAAGGGGTATAGGAGGGCAAGAAAGTCAGTGATCTCATTGTGTTATGCAAAAGAACCTGTAGGAGCCAGGATGGAAGGGATGTGGTGGTGTGGTTTCCTTGGGAAAAGAATAGGCCTCTTGGAAAGAGGGAAGTCCGAGGCAGAGGTTTGGGCAACCATGGTTTAAAGCTCCTGACAGGAAAGTCCCTATAACGTAACTGAGTACCGCTGAAAGGCTGCAGTGATTGCAACACTTGCCCTGTGTCCACAGCTGCTCTGCCAGGCTTCCTGACACAGTCACTCCACAGCATTAATTAACAGCCCTTTAAAACAATCTTGATAGATCTTTGGCAATCCCAAATAAGCAGCTATTGCTGGATATTTTGAAGCTGGTCTTCCAGTAACACAGGAAAAAATGCTGGCTGTGTTAATAAAGTACTAAGTGGTCCAAGTAATCACATGTTTATGTGTCAAATATGACTTAGTAAAACCTTTGTGAGTTCTCTTGGTCAACTTAAAACCTTACCACTTCATGTTATTTAGTTCTTTTTTCTCTTTTCTTTATAAGCTTTGGATTATTTGTTTTAGGTCTTCTGGAGGAAGCAAACAGAACACAAAAAAAAGCAGCTTCCCATTTTCTAAAAAGTTCTCTTCTAATTTTACACAAAATTATAAAAGCGTATATAATTGTTCAGTGTTTCAATTGAATAAGTGAAGTTTCAGCTGAACTAAAACTGCATTATAATGAAAATTTCAAGACAGATTTTTTTTTCCTCCCTACTTCTATTCTTGTGGTTTACTTTCAAGATTCAGAAAATGTCACATATTTCTCTTTCATAATTGACAAGGTATAGTATCTTTTTTCTCCTCTTTCTGAATTAAATATTTTTAAAGTGCAGGCACTCATTTTTTTTAGTATTGGAAGGCATTTTCATGTTCAGGCTGTGAACTTTGGCTCCAGCAATTTTTTTTTTCCAAAACCTTCTTTGGGATCTATGCATCTTGGGGAAATTCTCAGCCAAACCGAAGTAGTGCAAAAGCACTGATTTTTGCAGAAGTGGTGAGGGTCAGGCTCAGTTTCAGTGTAGTTTTATGATCACTCTAATGCTGAAAAGTTGCTGATAGCTTTTCTTGGTGAAGATTTTGGGACGTTAAGCACATCTTCATCTGACATGTGTTTAACATCTCTGCATTACTTTCACTAATTACATTAATTAATTAATTAATCACATTGCTCCTTTTTTGTAATCAGGTTTCTTTTTGTCTGCAAATGACACTTGGTGGTCTCAGCCCCTTGCAGGAGATAGTGTAAAATCCTTTGAAGTGATTCCTTCCTTTTCCCCCACCTTTGTAGAAGTTTTTCAGAAAATCCACACTTCTGGACTACTTTAAGGATCAGAAATGTATTAGTCAAAATGTTTCTGCTGTTGTGTTTACCCTGCCTAAAGGCAAATACAAATTTAAACTGGAGGGGAAACAGGGCTGTAACAAAGCAAATATAATGTAACTTAGAGCCCAGCTTGGCACACAGCTTTTAACTTTTTTTAGTTCCTCTTTTGACTACACGGTGTGTTGACCCTGGCTGGATAACAGGTGCCCACCAAAGCTGCCCTATTACTCCACTCCACACCTGAGCAGAGGAGAGGTAAATAAGGAAAGGCTCAGAGATCAAAATAAGGGCATGGAGAGATTACTCACCAATCGGCAACACAGGCAAAACAGATTCAACTTGGAGGTAATTAATTAAAATTTTTAACAATCAAATCAAGGTAGAATAATGAAAGGTAAGATCAAATCTTACAACATCTTTCCCCCACACTTCCTTTCTTCCTGGGCTTAACTTTACTCCTGATTTTCTGTACCTTCTTCCCCCAGCAGTTCAGGGGTATGAAAATGGAAGTTTTGGTCAGTTCATCACATGTAACCTCTGCTGCTCCTTCCTCCTCAGGGAGAGAACTCCTTACACTATCTCCCTCCTCCTCCGTGGGCTATGGAGCCTCTATGGGCTCCTCTTTCCATGAGGCCACAGGTCCTTCCAGGATCCTCCTGCAGTGTGGACTTCCCAAGGGGTCACAGCACCCCCCTGCTCTGATGTGGGATCCTCCAGGGGCTGCAGGGGCTCTGTCCCACATGGGCTGCAGGGGCTCAGCTGCCTCACCATGGGCTGCACTTTGGGCTGTAGGGGAATCTCAGCTCTGGCACCTGGAGCAGCTCCTGCCCCTCCTTCTGCACTGACCTTGGGGTCTGCAGAGTGGTTTCATACATCCATACTCCATGTACTCATTCATTTCTCTGGCTGCGGTTTCACAGGGGTTTTTTTCCCCCTTTCTAAATACGTTACCCTAGAGATGGTACCACTGTCAGTGATGGGCTCACCTTGTCCACTGAGTCCTTCCTTGGAGCCAGCTGGCATTGGCTCTGCCAGACATGGGAGAAGATTTTAGCAGAGAATCCACCATTGGTGCCTGCCCATTACCAACACGCTGCCACACAAATACAATGAAGGCTATTTTTTCATTCTTCTTTCCAATTATAGGCTTTGCATCACATTTGAGATGTCTATTTCTGTGAAAAGGTGGTTGTCTATCCCAAGGGACTGTAGACAGAGTAGAGGTAACTTTGCAGAGAGAAATCTGCCCTCAGAACACTAGACATTTAGCTTCTATACGTAGGTAGCAGGAAGCAATCAGCAGTGCTGGGATGGCTGCCAGGATGTTCACGGCAGGTGCACTAGGTCCCCTCATAACCTGCACTTTCGATAGATGGGAAGTTAATTTCTCCCAACAGGCACATTTCTTGTCCATAGTTGCATCAAAGCAATGTCATTCAATGGTATTTCTAGATCTGTAATGTGTGAAGTGCAGCCTATAATTAGTGAAAATTGGCTTCTTCCTGAGATAACAAATTTGTCAGTCATGCAAGCACAGAATTGCCTGAAATCACTAGATTGTATCACAGCTTCTAAAGCTCCAGAGATATTGAGCAAGTTACCTCTGGAACTTTTGTGCTTGGGACTTATTATGCATTTACTCATCAGAGATTATGCAATGATCAAATCCCCATTCCTTTCCACTACTGCCTTCTCATGCCCTTTGCTTTATTAAAGGACTCCTAAATCTTTGGAAATTACAGAAGGGAATTTCCCCCATCTGCTTCTGTGTTCCCTGGATGATCAGCTGTATTGCTCTAAGGCTTTATTTACATCAATTCACAAAAGGTACTAATAGGCAATAAAACAATATCTCTCTGTGAAGATGGAAACTGTTGTTAACTGCCAGTTGATTAACAACTGTCAGTATGTTTCTCATCTTATTGTAGGGTGCAGGTAAAGATACTGACAGTGTCTGACATGCAAGTTCTTTATTGTAATGTTTTATGTTTAATGTTAGATCTAAACCCATAAGGTGACATTAGTCAAATGGTTAATGATTATAAAATTCCTTCTCTGTCTTTCTCTTCAAAGGTCCATGAAGTATTTTAGCCCTTGCATGAAGCCAGGTGGACTGCTCCTGTGCTTTTCCACGTTGGGGAGAATGAAGGGGTAAGCCCATCCCCTCACTCCCCCAAATTTTTTGCCCTGTATGAGGGTGTTTATCAAAGTTAAATTATTAAGTCCTCTTCAGAACTTCAGACTTTCAGCAGGGATTTCTGTGAGTAAAAGTTCTTTGAGACATAAGAGAGGAAGCGTATTATCAGGATGCAACAGCTTGGGGACCAGAGAAAGTTGCCTCTGGCTGTAGCTTTGCAGATGGTGTCTGAGAGCAGTTTGCTTCCCCAGCTCTCCTCTTTAACATCCCCAAACTGCTCAGAACTGTCAGTTCCCCAGTATTGGGAAAAGGCTCAGTTTTCCCTGATTTATTTCTTCTTCTTCCACAGATGGCTCTGCAGCACAGGCACCTAGGCTGTCTTTGCCTCATCTTTTGTTATACACACAAGAGGGGTTTGAGCCTGTTTCCTCTGGCCCCTGGAACAATGGGAGAGGAAGCCTAGGAGAGGATGAACACTTTGTCAGCCTTTGTTTTGCTGCTCTGCCTTACTGTGACTGCAGTTGTTGTGAGGGGATCTGGGGAGGGAAGCTGAGAAGCTTACAGCAAAGTCAATCAGGAAGACATATAAATCATGGAATTAAAGTAAGAAACAGCTGAATGTGAAAAACCCAGAAAAAAATAATGTAGAGTTGACTGTGGCTCAGGAAGGAACCCAAGTTTAAGATCATGCTCAGGGAAAGGGCACATCCAGCTTAAGTTTGAGTATCTGAAAGGGTATTCAAACTAGGCTTTCACATCCCATCCTGGGCAACCTGTCCCAGTGCCTCACGCCCTTGCTATGGAGAGGAGGCTTCCCTATGTCTAATGGGAATTTCCCTTTCCACAGCTTGTGGCTGATACCTCTCAGGCTTTGGCTGTACCCTCTGAGGAGACTCTGAGCACAGCACTCCCCACACAGGCCCCAGGGCTCCCTCAATGGCCTCCCTTGACCTGCTGGCCCCCTCAATGTGAAGCTTTTCAACTGCAGTAGTGTTAAGACACTAAACACATTTATATGGCACCTGCAACTGACCCAGTAACAGGTTTGGAGGTGCCACTGACCACCCTGGGGCCTGGCAGCCTCATCTCTTGGCTGTGTGGCAGTTCCTGGCCAGCCCACATGCCCCACTTGGTCACACAGGTGCCAAATAAAACCAGGTTGAAAGTTTGATTGGGTCAGGGTGGACAACAGCCACTGTCCCCTCATTCCCAGGGAAAAATTTAAAACACTTCCCTGAAACATATAAGCACCTCACTCTTTTTATATATTTTTTGCCTTCCGGTTGCATTATGGCTTTGTGAAGGTAAAGACTGGTAAGATACAATTATTTGTCATATCACAACCAGCAGAGCTTTCTTCAGCTGTTTGCATTAAATCTTTTTGGATTGTTTTAACTACTTTGTGCAAATAAACTGAAGGTACTTTGTACATACCAAGTACAAACAAAATGACAGCGCTCCTGAAGTTGGAATCCTCCTTGTGGCTGTTCTAAATCTAAATCTTAACTTAATTTCCTAAAACAAACAAAACATGAGATGAAAGGAACACCATGAGCATGAGTCCAGCTGTTAGGAGGCTCATAGCCAGCCACAGTCAGTTGTGGGAACCACTGGTGTGATGAAAACTGCCTGAGGGCAGGACTACAGGCTGGCTGAGCACTGCTGAGCAGTGTCATTGCTCTGGTGTCCAAACTGCTGGTGCTTAGGTAGAAGTGTCAAAGCTCAGTTGAGAAAATTCTGTCCCAGAAGCACTGAATGGAGAAGAAATAGAGCTGTGGAGTCACAAGGAAGACTTGAGGTGCAAGGCCACCTCCATTTGGATAACAGTATGGCCTAGGAAATGGATACAAAACACCAAAGTTGGGTATAGGTGTAATAGGCTTGAGATCCATGAAATCCGTATATATAAAAAAAAAACCCCTACCATTCTAGTCAGCTAGTCTGAGGCATTGACTAATGCTGACAATCTTTAAAGCAGTGCAGAGATAGGTGCATGCTGAGAGCATGGATCTTTTTGTACTTCTGTGGTATTTCACTATGATCCATAAAACAGTTACAAAAAGGTGCATATATGAGGACATGGGTTCTTTGTTACCTCCCCCACATCCCTTGCTGTGGCTCTGCAGAGAAACATGTCCAGTATATGTGATACCATGCACACTGCAAGGTTGCTCATGTATATCTCAGCCATATGAAATTTCCTCAATTCTCATTATTATGTAGAGAAATTAGTTTCTCTGAATAACAATCTATTCTAGAGCTCAAGCTGCTTCCATTTCTACAAATAATTAACAGGAACCCACGCTTTGAGAGAGGTACTGGCACTCTGTGACGGATAGAAGGCATGTAATTATGCACTACTACTGTCCATGAGCTCTACCTTAAGAGAAGTCACTTAAAGCTCAGGTTACCCTATAAGCACCTGGAGATGGCAGCAGCTCCTGTGTACTGGAGTGGCTGGCCAGGACATGGCCTGCAGACGTCACAGTAGTTTCACACAGATCCCTAAACAGCATGGGAAAGTATCATCACTGAGTAGCAGCTCAAACAATGTACTTGGAGTGGTGACAGAGCCTCTCCCTTATGGTTTCTCTAGAGCTGTATGAGGCAATTTTAAGATTGTGTGTATTTTTGTTGAATGTTCAGGAGTCACAATACTCTGGTACAGTTTGGGAAAGCAACAAACTACAGCTATTGTTTATGAAGTGCATTAATTCATTCTAGAAAGCACAGATTTGGAGAATATAGGCCCCATTTCAAGTTTCTTTTAAGCTCGCTGTGTTCAAGATGAAATAGTTCAGATCTGTAATAAACTGTCAGGAAGTCATGGCAGAAAATATATGGTTAAGGAAACTAAATAAACTCACTTCCATGAATATTCAGTGTTGCTTATGTGTCCTTGCCAATACTACAGTCCAGAGCTCAGAAACAAGTAATCTGCAAAGCCTGATGTTACTGTATTGGCAGCTGGGAAATATTAATGTAGTACTTTGGTGTTGGTGCAGCTTGTGACCCAGCTCCTGTGAGCTTGTCACACTGAAATTAATCTGGCTGGTTCAGCCCACCTCCCTCTGTCCCCAGGCTGCGTTTATTAGACTAGACCACAGCAGACGTACAGTTTCTGTAGGTAACATTTAAAGTTACCTACATTTGAGTTTCCCCATTTCACAACCCACACTCCTACCCCTAAAACTACACATGCTTCACCCACAGAACCATTACCTCATAGCCTTTTATTTCCATTTCTTTTAGACTGATTCTTTTAAGCAACTTAAAAAAACTTGAAAATATTCCCCAGCACACTGTTATCTCCGGTTGTAGTACCCGGAAGGAGTGCTGGGGCCAAGTCGGGCACGATGGAATTTGCTGTGGGGAAACCCGCTGATGACAGTGGAAACCGCCCGTGTGTGAATTCCCGAGGCTCCTGCCACCCCTTTATAAGCAGGTGGAGGTGCGGCAGGGCTGGCAGGAGCAGCAGGCAGCGGGCAGGCACTCACTGAGCACAGCGTGGAGAGGGAATGAGTGGCTGCAGCAGCAAGAGCATGGTGCTGGTTTCCCTGCTGGGGCTCCTGGCGCTGCTCCTGTGGGGCACCTCGGAAGGTGAGTGACCTCGGGCGCTCCGCTCTGGGAAGGACTCCCGGGGCTGCTTGCAGCGGGCAGCAGGATGACGAGGGAATGAGCTGGGAGGGAATGGTTTCAGCAAAATTTGCTATCTCATCCCCCCCTTCTGTCACGAGGGAGCTGGATGGTTGGGGTTGAACAGTGAGGTCCTAGGCAGCAGGGCCAAATGGGGTTTATTTACTCCTTGTTGTCCTTCACTCCAGCACAAAGCAACCAGGACTGCTGCCTGTCCTACACCAAAGTGCGCCTGCCTCGGTGGGCCCTGAAAGGTTACACTGAACAGCTTTCCAGTGAGGTCTGCGACATCCCTGCCATCATGTAAGTTACTTTCTGAATTTCCACTGTTTTTTCTGACATGTATTCAACTTGGGATGTCTGTTTGGGCTAAAACAAGGATTCGAATGTCATAAGCATGATTTTTCCTGCCTTTTCAAAAAGTTCAATTAACTGAATAAATTGTATATCACACCTGTAAACAAAACACACAAACTCAGTTGACAGGAACTGCTAACCCAAGGGACAGTCATACAATGTAAATAATAAATCTGACTCTTTAGGAATTAGCTGTGCAAACAAAGACAGGTTTTGTCTCCAGTTAAGGGCCACTCTGACCAACACGGAGTGCTGCCTTGCTAAAATCTGTGAACAGACAAGACAAGTCTGTGACAAGACTTCTAAGTCACATAAGTGACAAGACTTCTAATTCACAGGGATTGCATTTTTTTCTTACAAGGTTTTGGCCTAGATGTTGATCTGTCACCTTAGCTTGACAGCAGCTATTCGCCTTAATTTTACAAATTGTTTCTGGCATCCAGAAAAGGTCTTTGCCTAAACAGATCAAATAAATTGAACAAAATTTTGTGGTGCAAAAAATGATCCCTGAGACTGAAGTAGCCGTTACATTTATCTTTCTTTTTCTTCATATAATATTGGAGGAATTTGGAGCATTCCATGTTGAATTGGTGTTTACAAAAGCAGTTTCTATTGGTCATTATGTAGAGTAACTGTACTCTCCACAGCAATTATTGGCAGGGATTTCTGATTTCTTTATCATTATTTCTTTTCCAGTTTCCACACTGCCAGTGGACTGAAGGCCTGTGTAAATCCTAAGGAAGGCTGGGTGAAGAGGCATCTCCTTTTCCTGAGGTAGAAATCAAAACTTCTAATTAACACCAGGCTGATGAAAACAGGGCATATATGAAAGCCTGTCTCTTACATCTCCTGAATGCCACTTTAGATAGCATTGGCAAACACATTTGGTTTTTCATCTCCTGTCGGACTTAGTTACTCCTTTCTGGAATCTTCTCAAGGACGGCCATGTCACATGTCCCATGTCCCTTCTTCCACCTGAGCTATTCTCTCAGGGAAGAAGAGAAAACTATAATTGAGGTCAATATTTATGTCGGTTCTCTCTTCCTTTCAACAGCCACAGGCTCAAGAAGATGTCAGCCTGACGCGGTTTCCAGCAAGAGCTAAACACAGACATGACTGAAGAAGCCCTGGGTTGAGGCTCTTGGCTGGGATGGTTTGTACACTGTTGTGTGCTCACTCACCTCCAACTCCAGCTTCTTTGGAACTAATGAACTTCTTGAGTTGATTCATATTGCATCGCTGTTTTGCTTGAGTTAAGCATGTTGTTAAAGTTTTTCGTTTTACTAATATCTGTATGTTATTGATAGGACATGAATACTGTTTAGTAAAGTCTACCTTGAGCTGTTGTACAGAGTGTGAATTTTATTAAGATTGTTGCAGGTTGTTTTTGTTTACTTCAGCATGTGTAAAGTGGGTTATTTATTCTGTTTATTTTATTATTGTCTTGTGCCACAATGTCTCCTTTAAGCTATAGTTAGCATTATAATACCTCTTGAACTATTGTGAAAAAGTCTGTTTGTAGAAAAAAAATGGTAATTGGCGGTTAAAAAAAAATAAATGTTAAAATCAGCACTCTCTGTGATATGTTTATTTATTTTAAATTTAAAATGTGACTTGCGCTTGAAATTCCTTCGTTAACAGCCTCCTGCTGAAACAATTGCACAGGTGTGTTGACACCTGTTAAAGCCACTTTCCACCTTACTCACTTTGGGCCCTAGGGGTAGCTATGACCTCTATAGGATATAATTCCTTCCTCACCCCCAGACAGCTGCTACATATCAAGTTTTTTTAGCATGAAGACTTGGTTTCATCTCAATCAGACTTGAGAGAACTCCTTTTGCCAGTTTCTCTCTTTATTCAGGAGGAACCTTACACATTGTTGCTGGGCAAACTTCTACCTTACCCACTGAGGAGGATTCATTGTGGCAACACAGTCTGCTCTCAACTTCAAGGGCTTTCTCTAGAGGAGAAACTTGCAATGCTTTCCTCCCCTTTTTGTGTTTGCCTATGGTATCCTATAACTTCCAGCATAATGAGGCTTTCCTGCTGCAGGAGTTCTTGATGGAGCCTAATGAAATAATCAGGGATGCCTAATAAAATAATGAGAACTCATGGAAGAGATGAGTGCAGGTGGGCTGGAAGACTGCTCAGCTTTTTATGCACTATTACATGGCCCATGTGGACTTCAGGAATGGGACCATGTAAGGTGTGCAGTTGAAGTCCTCTCACTGTCAGCACAAGCGTCTTAAGGATAAATTTATACCTTGCTTGTATTTATTCATAGAAATACAAGCACTAATTTTAATTTCATCTTAAATGCAAAGTATTTTGATGCCCCTAAGAGAGGAGCTGAGAGATACTGGGTTCTTAAAATTGTGTTCATGAGTGTAAGGCTGTTATTTTCTGGTTTCAACACCTGCTAGAACTTAGAAAATCTGCTTGTGGCTCTACAAATCTGGGAACTGTTAGCTCCCTGGGGGTGAAGCTCTCAAGAAGAAAGGTATCTAAAGGAGAAAACTTAATAAGTTTTAATTTCCTTCAGGTAGATTCCTGATATTGAGAACATAATGTACTCTCCACGGAGAAGTAATTACCCAGCTTGTTCCCTGGGCATTCCCCTAACTTCTGAGCAGAAGTGCAGAGCTCTGTCTCATACCTGCTAGTACTGGTAGGAACTGCTGTAGGGGTAGGGCTGGTAGGGCTGTTTGGGCTCAGAGAGTTCAGAGGCTAAATCAGGTACCAAAAAATCGTACCCATGATAAATGGGTTTGTGTTAGAAGTGCTGGAAGGTGAGGCTCCCCAAGCCTACCCTGGGAATTGGTGTTAGGAGCCAGAGCTGTAAAGTATTTGGTGCAGAAAAGCCTGGAGTTCAAGGGTTGAATTCAAAGCAGGGGACCAAAACAAGGAAGTAAAGACCAGTGTGTGGAATTCTGTGGGTGGCTCCTTACTCCCAATTCAGGCCTCTTTAAAGTTCTGTATTCTTTCTGTAACTCACACTTCCTTTGGTCATCCATGGTTCCATTGCTACAAAACCCCACATGCTTCATCCACAGAGCTATGACTTGGGGGATTTCTTTTTAGTTCCTCTTATTCTGGTTGATTTTTTTTTTTTTTTTTTTTAATAACCAACCCATTACAAAGAAAAAAGACATTGAAAATATTGGTTTCTATGATCAATATCAGAAATTGCTAAGGTCACTATGTTACTGGTAGGAAAGCCTGTGTAGAAAAAGCATGTCCCTCCATGCCTTCCTGAGGATACCATCAGATATTATAACTGAGTGCTGTGACTCCAAAATCATCAGATCAGAGGCACATTTTTGTATGTAACCTTAAGTGGTCAGTTAGAAGTTCTGATAGCTCTGTAAATCATGACCCTTTGTAGAAAAACTTGAATCCTGATTAGTTCAGTGGGGCTGTTCTGCATGTGAGTAGGTGAATTTCTGTCTCCTCTCTATCTTTGGCCTTCAGCTCCTAATTCAGCCTATGCAATTTTGTTGCATAATTTGAGATACAGAATTAAATAATGGTCATGTGGAGACTTTTTATCTTCCATTTAGTAATGATTAAAAAAACAAAGTACTTTCTTTCTTGCAAAATGCTTTTTATTATACCTTGCATATTTGGGAAGCAGATGTGAGAGCTTTCCCTTCAAACACTGAGCACTTTGTATTTCAGTTTCAAAATGTTCTGCTTTCTCTGTATTGAAACTAGTCCTCAGTGATTTGTGTCCTAGCTGCAGTATTGCTATTGAATCTTATTTGTGTCTATTCTTTCTGTGTGCTTTTAGTTGGGTTTTTTTAAATTTTTTTTTCTTTTTTTTTTTTTTTGNTTTTTAATTCTTTTTTTTTTTTGACCAAAACGCAATCTGACACCTTTCTGAGTCAGGAATTGCAGCCTTTTGTTGTGTTATGGTCTTTGACAGAAAAATTTCTGTCCGCGTATAGAATCAGAATAAGATTTATTTATTTCTATTTTTTTTAATCACACTCCAGCACAAAGCAACAAAATAACTTAGCATTGCATGGTCAGGGATTTTTGTAGGGAATAGCAAATCTTCTGATGATTTAATTTTGCTGTTAAAATATAAAACCTGCCACATTTTATCTGCTGTAGAAGTATAAGGAAGTTATCTATTACATTTTTCTTCAGTTGATGTTAGCTTCCAT
>VXBU01002216.1:154874-250738 GCA_013400315.1 Bombycilla garrulus
TGCTTCTTTTTAATTCTTTTTTTTTTTTGACCAAAACGCAATCTGACACCTTTCTGAGTCAGGAATTGCAGCCTTTTGTTGTGTTATGGTCTTTGACAGAAAAATTTCTGTCCGCGTATAGAATCAGAATAAGATTTATTTATTTCTATTTTTTTTAATCACACTCCAGCACAAAGCACCAAAATAACTTAGCATTGCATGGTCAGGGATTTTTGTAGGGAATAGCAAATCTTCTGATGATTTAATTTTGCTGTTAAAATANGTATATCTTGTATTTAGAGTATATAAATATTTATTTATTTATAAAGAAATATATTTCAAATATATATTTCAAGTATTATCTAAGCATTACTAGGTGTGCTTAGTGACAGTAACACCTTCAGCCCCTCCATAGGGGTGTGGATAATTGGTCAGTATTTTCAATTACCAATGAGCCCATGTGCAGCCCAACTTCACTCTTCATGAACTGGAATCCACCATTCAGCTGCAATTTGGTTGAGAATTAAATTGAGAAACTCAAGAACTGCAAAAGGCTTTAAGCTTATGACACTGTCACTTGATTCTAATGACATCCACCCAGCTGGGTAAACATCAAAACAATAGAAATGGATCAGTCGTAACAAACCCTCTGTATGCTGAGTTCAGCTGTGTTATACCCTGGCAGTCTTGCTCTCCAAATAACTGGCTTCGCGCAACACTATTTGCCAAAAAATGCATCATAAAGAAGCTTTTAGTCTTCAGAATAAACCCGCTGCATTGTGCATGCTAAGTGTACCAAGCAATTATAGCTGTGTAACTGTAGTTAAATGAAAACTATGATTTATGTTCCCATGATCTTGTGGTTGCTCTGTTCTGGGAGGTGTCAGACTTAATTGAGCAGTGTTGCAGTCCCAAGTCTGTAAAGGCTTTTGAATTGTTGTGTTTATTCTTTCTGTGTCGTCAGGTGCAGACAGCTTCCAGCCAAAGCCCTCCTAGAGCTGCTGGTGTTAGAACATTTAAAAGTGATATACAATAGCTGCTATTGTACATTAGCCATAGAGCATTGCTCATAGACCTACCACTGCGAATAAACCCAGACACTTGCTTAATAGAGTTTTAGCTTTCTTGAATTTCTAGCATTATTCAAAGATTATGAAATACAAAATACATATTAAATGTACAAGCAGCAGATGAAATTTAGAATACTGCATGGGTAAAAATCAAATATGACACAGGAAAAGAAGAGACTAAAATACTACTTCTAATTATTGTTTCTAAATTTGCAACAGCATTTCTATAGTGTTGCTTCCACAACTTCATTTATACCCCCAAAATAAAGTAATAATTTTACTTGTAAGCACTTGCATTTACATGTTCCTGAATTTTTCCTGCTCCCTAATTTTAAACTGAAAACTCTTAATTTTTTTTTACACTCTCTTTGTATCAAGGAGAAAATTTATAATCTGGGTTGAAACTCCCCCCAAAAAATAGATATTCTCTAAAATGTGTCCATATATGGAATACGCTGGGTATACTTACAAGGCATGTGCTAGATGAGAGGGATTTTATCCACCATTGTGGCCACACAGCTGATGTACAAAAATGAGGAGAGAGAGATTGCACATGGCACTTTCTCCTAGACTGATACTGTCAGCAGAGGGATATGAGCATCCAAGGAGAAAGAGCTATCGCTATTCTCAGAAGTGGAGGCTGATGCAAGTGGGAGTTGAATTTGTATAGGAATCTGTTCTACAGATAAAGAGTTGTATCACAGGTTCTATTAAATTTGGTTCCTCACTAATTCTTAATATTCATGAGCTGCAATCAACTCAGGTTCATTAAATATATAATTAATTACCACATATACAAATTTAAAAACCCAACCCCTTGATTAAATTTGTTTGTATCCAGTGCATTTCAGCATAACAGGTTTTCATTATATTCCTTCTCCTGAAGTATCTTAATTTAAGCCTCATAATGATTATTTTTTCTAGCCTTCAAAATTAACCCAGACAAACCACTGAAAAAAAAAAAAATCAAGAACACCTCAACAGCTTTTCACACCCAAGCTAGTTACACAATATTTTGCCACCCAACTCATGTTTTTGTGTAGCAGCTGTAGTAGTGAAATTTGACAGAAAGGTCATTGCCACGTTTCTCTCAGTGAACACTACTTCCATTTATCAGAAATTATGATCTTGAGCCCCTTTTTCAGTGAAAACAATGGCTGTTCTAGCTGTGGCTGAAGATGTGTATGTTCTTTCTATCTGTTTGGTTTATGGGGTTTTTTCTCCTTGACTTATTTACTGCTGGAGAGGGATGGAATGGCTCATGGTCTTTTAGAGACAATTCAGCACACCCAGGCTATCTTTAGCTGTCTCTGTCACAGTGCAGGACAGGATACACACATAACTGTAATATCAAATATGCTTCTGTTTGACGACACTTGGTTAAGAGACATGCCCATGATAATGAGGAAGAAACAAACCAACAAACAAACATACAAACCAGCTTCCGGAAATGGGAGCAGGGCGGCTCATCTGGGCCCACTTGGGCTTCCTGGTGAGAAAACCTGAATGACAGGACCCATTTAATAGATAGCTACAAGATGAGGCAACTCAGGAAACATGAGACATTGAAATAACACAGCTGGGGATCCATGGCTAGTGTAGGCATGCACCAAAGTGTTTAAAACAGAGCACAAAATATTTTTAATTTCCTAGCCAGACTTCAGGTACAGTGATTCAAATGATAACTGTCTTCTCTCCTGGCCCCATGCCCACAAGCCAAGGCAAAACACTTATGTGTAGGCAGAGATGTTATGTGTAGGATGGTCTAGTACAGCAAGTACTTGACTCTTTCTATATCTTTTGGATAATAAAAGTTAATCAAACATACATAGTTTTTGAAGGAGCTTGACTTGCAAGGGGAAAAACTCTGTACCAAGAATTGATTTACACAAATATGGAGGTGCCAGCAGATAGCATCATTAAGTGCCAAGGGCAGAGAAACCTTACAAATCTGTTCGGAGCTACACCCTCAGACCTGCATGGGAGCAGACAGCTATCAAGCCATCTGATTAGTGTGTCAGTGGAGATGGGTTCAAGTAAGTGGTCCAATTGCCAGTGAAATTGTCAATTACAGTGTCAAGATTAAACTGGTAGTTCAATATCCTTGCAGCATTGTTGGTCAGGCACAAAGCCAGTGATAACTCTATAAACAAAGTAGGCAAATGGAAAATTGAGAATGACAAATTTAATATGGCAGGTAAATCAGAGCTGTAGAGTGGTCAGTGTATAGAGTGACTTCAATTATTCACTCACATATGAATTGTATCTCTAGTATGAATAAGAATTGTTATACAGATGTGTTTAGGGAATGCAAATCAAAATGCTCACATAAAAGTTTATCGCGCATATCTGAAAAATAATTATGCTTCAGCTATGTGTCCTACTACAGTGATTTCTTTTTTTTTTCAAATGTAGATTTAATGAAGCTGTTTCAAAAAGATGATTGTGTGTTTATGTGAGTATCTGAATGTTTCATGTTGTTATGACTAGGAATAATGGTCAAAATGTCTTGAGAGATGATGCAAAACTCAGATATCTGAGATATCTGCAAATCTCAAAGACTTGCTCACTCTATAGCATTCCCCAAATTGGAACAAGAGTAGGCAAGAATGTTTCATGAATATGAAAGTGGGTAGTGCTGTATTACTTCTAATTACAATTACTGGTTGATATACATTCCCCTTGTTTTGCACATCCATATGGAGAACATCAAAATGATGGTAAATAAGAGAAGACAATGTAGCAGGACTACCACACTTAATGAAGGAATATAGAATCATAGAATGGTTTGGGTTGGAAGGGACCTTAGAGATCATTCAGTTTCAACACCCCTGACATGGGCAGGGACACCTTCCACTAGACAAGGCTGTTCAAAGATCCATCCAACCCCAGCTAACCTAGCCTTGAAACAGATATGGAAAATATAACCACTTAAGTGAAATGCTTAATAAATTTCAGAATGATAGAAAATAAATATGAAATCACAAATTAGTTTGTTATTTTGGCTTTAAAAAAAAAAAATTCATTACAAACAATGGTGAGATGAACACACTTCTACTTCAGCAAAGTCATGTTTTCTAAAATAAAGTGCTTTTCACTACTTATATTTTCCAGTCCTATTGTAGACTTATTAGAAATGTTGTTATTTGTCAGGAGTTTTTTCTGCCTCCTGACTCACGGTTTGACCCAATTGTGCATTAAGCATGTGTAGAAGAGCTTCTCTCTTTTCCTCACTGGGTGCATCTGGAAAACTCACTGACCGCAGAACACTTGCGTTATAACCCGACACCGTCAGCTTCGCCGTTTTGATGGGATGATGCTGAGCTCAGCCTTCAGCCCCCATGGTATGGGCCATGGAAAGAAAGATTAAAGGCATTTCTGAGTTCTTCTCAGAAGCGGTAAGATAAATATTTCTCATTGGGCTTTTATTTTTTGTTGTCAGGTTAAATTAACTCATGAACTTGGCAAGGTTAAGAGGAAAGTATAAAAGGTGGACAGCAAGGAAAAACTTGTTTCAGCTAAGTGAAAATCTGACTGAAGCAAGTAAGGGTGTATGGAATTTCCTGACAGGATGGGATATGCAAGCAGTTTGTCAGAGACACAAAATGGAAGAGTAAGGAAGAGCACCACTGCTCCTTTCTGCTACTTGTTATTATGTCACTGTAGGTGAACATCACAAGCAACTATTCATGTGAACAGAAATTTGTGGGTGACACACTTTCTTGGCAAATTGCAACTAGTAATTTTTTTTTAATTTAGGTTTTTAAATTAATGAAAACAGCCATGCAAAGAGGAAAAACAATCTTTGGGAAATAGTACACTGGTCCAGAATGCACTGTCACTTCTTTCTCCTAGAACAGCTCTTACCCAGCAAAGAGCAAACTCCCAGAACATAATGTCCCTTATATAAGTAATAGTTTAAGCATTTTTCATGGCTGTGGTGTCATGACAAGCTTTGGAAATAACAGAGTAGAAGTGAGAAGGAGCTGTAGCAATGCACTGAGTCTGTTTGGTTAAGAGGAATCAGAATATGCCAGAATAAAACAACCATGGGGAAAAAATCATGTAAATCTGTTAAATTCACCAAGCAGAAACAAGGAACTATCAGAGAACTGTTCTTCTGCATTCTACAGACCTGATAATTATGAAACAGAAACTCCCCTAAGTAAAAATTCACTTCACCCATTACTGGCATAACAGAAATAGGAAGTGGCTTTCTACATCTTTCCCTCAACTCAGACTACTCTTGGGCTGGCCTTTCTGATTGAGTTCAGCACACCACAGGCTGACCTACTTCAGAACAAGTGGGTCATGATGCAACTCTAAAGCAGAAGCCTAAACCCCACTCTTCTCTGCAAGAAAGTGTGTTTGAGTCAGAAACCCTTCCTTCTTCTTATCCTTAGGATGGTACATTGGCTCAAGAGAGGATTTTGCAGAACCTGTGTTGGCAGGAAGAAGCCAAGGTGCTCCAAAGGAAGTTCTTCATTTAACTGCACTGATTTTGCTTCACACTGACAGAGTTCCCTTCAGTATTCTGGATAAATCTACATTGAAGCCTTTCAAAGGCCCTTGAATACAGACCAATGAGTTTTATAGTATCTTAACTTTCTGCCTTTCCTGGAAGCTGCTGACATAAGCAAAAATGCACAGGGAGCAACTGATATATAAATTATCCTTCCAGACTGATATCATCAATACTTTTGATCTCTGTACATAATTATCTGATTATCTCATCCTAGATGTCTCAACATTTAGTTTTTCTTTCCAGTGTAATATTTTTAAACTCTCTACAGTGTGCATTCTTTGAAGCTGGCCTTTCATGACTCAGAGGCTGTGTGCATGCTTTAGACACTTAAAAAATAGAAGGGCAACAATTTTGCCCCAGTGGTCTGAAAATATTCCTTCTAAAAGTATGCACTAGTTGCTTCTTTCCATGAACTTGAAGAAAAGTTGCATTTTGCCTTAACAGTCAGGGTTTAATGGTACAGACAGGAGCTCAGTCTGCTGTATCATCAGAATCCCTCTTATCTAGTCTCAAATAGCAGTACAATAGCAAGTCCTTCCATTCACTCCCTCCCCACAGTTTCTCCTTTTCCGCTTAAAGCCTCCTCAGGTAATCCTACCTGTGCTACAGCTGTGGTTCTGTTTTGTCAGAAAGACACACTGTTGTCACTGTATCTGTATTGTGCACCCAGGCCTGTCCTGGGTAGCACTGTGGGAAAAGCTTTGTCTCGGCACGGTGTTAGCTCCTTGTCCCCACTCAGGTGGTCAGCAGTTTTTTCTAGTGACTGTACAGGAGTGGAGCAAACAAGGCCATCACACAAGTGCCTCTCTGGGTCAGCCTGGAGAGCAGGCACAGGGCTTAGAGGGATCAACTTCTGCTGACTCCATTGTTCCCTAATCTTATGCTTACAGAAGCAAGGAAAGAAGTCACAGGTTTATCATTTTCCCAGTGTCATTATTGCCTCCTAATAACAAATTGTGAGGTGTCCGTGTTCAGGTGCAGATTTGGAGCAAGAAAGTGAGGAGAAAAAGTACTGATCAACAGGTATAGACGTCATGAAGCTTTGCAGTCTTTCCAGTTTCCTCCCGTTTTGATTGTTTTGTTTAAATATAACAATTAAATGTAGTACTTCCAGTTGGTGTTAAGTAACACAGAAGGTACCAGAAAGGTTGCATGAATCTGTGTTTATGATGAACAAATGAAATTTTAAGGTAAGAAGCAGTGTCCATGTCACTCACAGTTTTGTTCATGTCCTTTAAGTTAACAGAAAAGTATTTATGTTCTGAAATTATAATCTGTGTGGATAAATATTATGCTAAACAATACAAAAAAATTGTTAAAAATACAAAACATTGTTAAGAAACTGGAGACCACCAAGATTTGGGGTTTTTCAAAAAGTTATTTTCGAATAGGGTTGGTCCAAGTAAGTAAATTCAGTTGGAAAGCTGTTTGGATTGTTTTCAATAAAAATATTTCTTATCTGCCTCAAGACTTTCCACATACAAACAAGACAAAAGACCTAAAACAAACAACTGGGAATGAAACACTCAGAGACCACTTTGTCCCCCAAAGATATCTTTGACCCTTTTGGCATGTCCTGAAGTAAGTCTGGAATTGGCCATTGTATTTTATTTCCTGGCTTTCAAGAAACCAAGGGACTGTCTTCAAAGTGAAGCTGTAGGGAGCCATATGGGTGTTTTTTGAAAAGTCACGTATTGTTAAACACTGAGTGGGACTGTCTTGTATTGATCCATTGTCAACAATGTGGGCTATGAGATTGGCCAAATGAGAATGCGTTCACTGCTTCCCTCTATTGATGCTCTACAGCCATTTCAGCATAAAGCTTGACTTGAACTTTTGCTATTAATGCTTTACCTTCTAATGATTCCATGTTGATTATCTCTTTACAATTACATTTTTTCTTCTCTTTTTGATGAAATGTGCATCCAAAGAAAGGCAGTGAAACTGATACAGGGTCTGGAGCACAAGCCTGTGAGGAGCAGCTAGAGGAGCTGGGGGTGTTTAGCTTGGGAAAAGGAGACCGGCGGGGACATTGTCACTTCCCCAGCTCCCTGAAAGGAGGGTGTAGTGAGGCGGGGTCGATCTCTTCTACCGGGTAACAAGTGCCAGGATGAGAGGAAACGGCCTCGAGACGTGCCAGGAGGTGATTTAGATTGGATATTAGAACTGCTGAGGGAATTGGTAGAATCACCACTCCTGGCAGTGTTCTAAAGGACTGTGGCTCTTGGTGACATGGTTTAGTGGTGAACACGGTGGTGCTGGGTTAATGGTTGGTCTGTACCGTAAGGCTTTTTCCAGCCTTAATGATTCTGTGATTCTGAACTGTACTTTTATAGTTGTGCTTCAGTCCTTACTATCTCTTTTTAAAAAGTAAACTGANGCGGGCCGGGCGGCGGTGGCGGCGATGGCGCTGAAGCGGCTCCTGCTGCGCTACTTCCCTCCGGGTGCGGAGCGGGGCAGTCGGGGAGCTCTGGGTGCTGCCGGCAGCCGTGCCAGGGGTCTCCGGGTGCTGCCGGCGGTCGTGTCGGGACTGGGGCCGTGCGCAGGAAGCCGGGGGGGTGGGGCGTGCGGCGGGGCCGTGCGGAGCGCCCGTCCCCTCAGCAGGCGGCGGCTAGGCACGGCCGTGCGGGTCCGTAGCGCCCCGGCAGCCGGCTGGAGCGGAGGTGCCGGTGTTAGTCCCGCTGCCTGCGTGAGAGGCTGCAGCTGGAAGCGGCTGTAATTAGTGACTTACTGCAAAGTCAAGGCAGTCTTCCTCGCATGACAGTNCTCTTTTTAAAAAGTAAACTGATTAGGTTTTTCTTTTTAAAAAAAAAATAATTAATCCTTGCCCTCTTCCCTTAGTAAGTAACTATTCACTTTCCAAAAAGTTTTCATACATTTGCTACGCCGTTACTAGTAGCTCTTTGGCACTCCAAATTTCATATATATTTTCAGCGCACTCCTCTCTAGACGAGCGCCCGTCCCCTCAGCAGGCGGCGGCTAGGCACGGCCGTGCGGGTCCGTAGCGCCCCGGCAGCCGGCTGGAGCGGAGGTGCCGGTGTTAGTCCCGCTGCCTGCGTGAGAGGCTGCAGCTGGAAGCGGCTGTAATTAGTGACTTACTGCAAAGTCAAGGCAGTCTTCCTCGCATGACAGTAAGGAGTTTCAAAAGTCAACAGTGAGTGTAGCTGGCACGAAAAAATAGCGTATTTGTGTTTTAGATGGCTGTCTGGCAACAAGTTGCCGCTCTCTACAGCTACCTGAAAGGAGATTGGAGCCAGGTGAGGGTCGGTCTCTTCTTCCAGGCAGCCAGTGAGAGGATGAGAGGACAGTCTTTAGCTGTGCCAGAGGAGCTTTAGATTGGATATTAGGAAGAAATTCTTCACAGAAACAGGGATCAGATTTGGAGACGGCTGCCCAGGGAAGTGGTGGAGTCACCATCACTGAGGTGTTTAAAGACTGGCACTCAGTGCCAGGGTTTGGTTGACAAAGTGGTGTTCAGTCATGGTTTGGACTTAATGACCTCAGAGGCCTTTTCCAACCTAGCTGATACAAATTCTTGGTTTTTGTCCTTGATTTGTGAATCTTCTGAGTGGAACCGTGCTTTGAAAAGCAGTGCTGCTGCAGACTGTCATGGTGTATCCTGTACTCAGGTGACTCAAGGGAATTTTAGAAGTGAAACACGCTGGAGATGGCCAGCTCAGGAAGTGTATCGGCAAAAGATCAAATGATCCTTTCAAATGAAATGCTTTTGCTATGAACTTTGTAAAATGCAGAATGGCACAGAAGTTCACAGAATCTAAATTATACTTTCCCACAGAAAATCAAGGAGCAGCTGAGCCCTTTATCAGCTATTTCAAAACGGGAAGCCATGTAGTTAAACATTCTAATACTCCAGCTCAGTGGAAATTGCAGAGGTGCCAGAGCAAACCTGAAAATGTGTTAGGATTTTTGAAATACATCACTGCACTCAAGCCTTTGCAAACACTAAAATAAATATATTGGTTTTTGTAAACCGTGTTTTCCAGGCTTCTTGGAACACCAAACTACAGCAAGTACCTTCAGGACAGCTTCTTTGAAATTAATGCTGATAAAATGATGCAAAAAGTTGTTGGAAGAAAAAGCTTGTTCATTTCCAGACTAGAAAAAAACTCAGAAATAATATTGTTTAATATCTTTTCTCATATAAGCACATCAGAGTTATTCATCACCATGCTTACTCAGTGAGAACAGCTAACCTCCTTCCAGCTCCTAGAACTGGAACTGAATCTCCTGTAGTCAGTGGAGCTATAAAAGTGCAAGTGCTGCTATCTACAGCACATTTTATAAAATTCTAGAAGTCTAATCATGACCTGTTTATCACTTGTTTTTAAAGGAATTATTTTGGAATATGTAGAAGGTGGTGAGTCAAAGACCAGATCAATAGATCTGCTTGATCTTAGACCTGAGTAAGTATGATATTACTTCAGATCACAGCAGTCTCTACCTTTTTATAGCCTGTTCATGTACAACCATTTGACTGTTTTTGACATGATTGAGATCAGCTGTTACGTAGAGCCTACGTGCTCTACTCAGCCAGCTCTGGTAGGAAGGGCTTCAGAAAAATAACTAAGTGCCATCATTAAATAAAGTCGCCCAAGTCCATGGAGTTTATTAGGCAGAAAGACATGAAGTAATATGATTGTCCTAATACCAGCATTGATATGGAAGAGGCATTGCATTTAAGCCCGAGTCAGTAGACAGTGTAAGGTGGATATGCAGGATGAAAAGCATCAATTTAAAAATTATTAAGTTTTGTCTACCTGGGACTGTCCAGTATAGTGCTGTGGGTAAAACCTGCCAAGTCTCTTTGTGAAAGACATAAGTTGTCTTGTGTTATTGAACAGGGTTATAAACACTGAGGGGATACTAATTTATGGAATGTAGTGGCTCCCATTTAGAAGACTGATGCAGGAAATCCCCTTTAGAGTTGAATAATTCCCATACTAACAGAAATGCTTGGCTTTCTTGCTGATTTTAAGAGTGTATTCTGATTTGACTGCTGGGTATTGTCAACCTTAGTTTCTCACAGAATGCCAGAAATCAGTAGTTATGTGAAGCCATGGAAAGATGATGCAGTTCCACAGAGTAGCTCTGACCCCCTCGCTGGGGGTTCCAGTGACACTGGTACACTGGACCATGTGGTAGTTACTGTCACAACTAAGAGTTGTGGGAACAGCCATAGATTTCTGAAGCCACAGACAGAGATAAATTTAAGACTTTGCATATATAATTTATCTTGTTACTACTTCATGGGCAAATTTTTTGGAATTTATGAAATTCCAAACAAACCCATGAAATTAAATAAAGTTTAATTTAAACTGACAGTTTGGGACACACATATCCCATTACTGATACTTCATGGAAATAATTTGAAAAGATTAATTTCTTGCCAAGCTACAATTTTAATAAGTTAAAATTTACTGTACGACTTCAGTAAGAGAGGGAAGGAAGTATAAAACCAAGAAAGGTTTATCCTTATTTCTTTCTTACGCCTTTACAGAATGAGATAAATGCATAACATTTAATTGCTTGCTTCAATTTATCTGCAAGTAAATAATATTCTTGGGCTTAAATTAATAATTATTGCCAGAGGGTGGAATGTGATGGGTTTGTGTTTTGGGTATTTCTTGAATTTCTTTTCATTCTTTTCTCATAATTAGCACAGATGTTACAGCCTTAGTAGAAGAAATCCAAATCAGAGAACCTCTCATCACAGCTTCCTGCTTGGAATATGTCATACATCTAGTACAAAGATTGCAGGAGAAGCTAGGAGAAAAACAGAATCACAAATTCTCTCTTTTTAAGGTCAGAGGCATCTTTAAAATAATTTTTTGGGGTTTAAGTTGTGATACTGTGAGTATGTTTTTACTGCTGTGGATTGTGCTCTGTGACTGATTTCTTAGCACTTTGCAATCCTCTCTGCACTTCTGGAGCAACTAAGTCTGGACTGGTTTTTCTGCTAGGAATTCCCCCCAAAAGGCTAAGAGGTTTAACTGTTCCTAGACATTGTTTCCACAGGCTTATGCACTAGGGTGTGTTTTGGGTGGAGAGAAATCAGTCTTTTATTAGTTGAGTAAGAGTTTGTGGGCCAGCAATACCCATAGTTACATTTAAACAGAACCTGTAAATAGACCCCAAGTAAATTAGCTATTGTGAAAGGACCAAAATACTTTTTTACACATGTGTACTTGTTCTTAATTTTGTGAAAATTGTGGGATTAATGCTATTAGATTAATGCTTTTATTTTATGGTGTTTTATGCTACATGCAGTTGTCATTACAAATCCTGGTTTTCATTACTTTTTGTCATTACTGTTTAGAATAAATATTTTGTATGAAAATTGATAAATTGGTCTTCAGCTTACAGACAGCACTTGAAATATTATTTCAAACAAATAGGATTTTTAAGAACAATGACTGCAGAGACTTTTCAGAGCTCTGAATTCAGGACTGAGTCTGTCAGAAGAGAATAGGTATGGTTGTATTGTGGAAATGAAACTTTCTTCCAGAGATTGCATGCTACAATCTGACATAGTTGGACGTTGTATCTTTATTGTGTCAGCAGATGGCAATGTGTAGCTGTTAATCAATGTTGGTCAGTGCTATGGTGTTTATTGTTACCTTAAATTAAAAGAGAAAAAGAAGTTTTGTGTTGGTTTGTTCAGCTGAAAACCCCCTTACATGTACCTAGGTGTCACTTGTGTTCTTTCCACCAATAATACTCATCTGGGTGAATTCTGCAAAGATATATTTATTTAACCTTGAAAACAGAGTTATGTAGCAAGGCATCTTAAATTTTAAAAGTTTCTTTTCCAAGTTATGCTCTCAACTGAGAAAATGCCTTGCCTTTCAAAAGCTTTAATAATTGCTTGTTCATCACAGAGACTGACAGATCTTCAAATGCTTGTTCAAACTTGAGTGTAAATAATGTATTTGTTCATTGTTTGGTGTAGTGCTGTGTCTGAACTTCTGTATTTGGAAATAATAGAAGCAGGCAAATCCAATCAGTGCTGGCTTATTTACTTCACTCAAGAGTGGTTAGAAATGTGTGGAAAAAAAACTTTTTTGATGTTCCAGTTTCATTTAAGGCTTCTAAATGAAACACAAGTACCAGGTCCTTCTGAGATACTAATAAAATACAAGAGATGGATGGGAGTGAGATTTTTTTCTTTTCCCTCAAAAAAATGTTCCATGTGTGCATTGTTTGTAAATGAATGGTTTTTATTCCTGGTGCACTGGAGTGTAATCTGAAACAAGTTATAAACTCATCTTTTTGTTTTTTCCAGTAACTGGGGTGATGATGATATGTTAGGCACCCTGCAGAGAAATGAGCTTTTATAGCAGTTTCTCAGGTTTTAAAGGATTCCATGGTATGGGATGCTGTAGTGATTTGCAGATTTTTATCTTAGTACAACTGCAGGAGATTTGGCAGAACTGAGGTATAATTTTTCTAATCTTGCCTTAGGGTTTGATTATTGTATCATTTGCACAGGCAGCTCTTGCTGGCTCAGAGTTCTGGGGATAAAGCAACTGCAGCACTGGGCATTGGAAGAGCAGAATTAGTCTCATAATCTGAAATTACATAAAAACTCATCATTTTTTTCTCCCTTTTTTCATAATTTCAAAATATCTTTGTTGTTCAGAGCTGCCTGCATGTAGTCTTAAAAATGTTATGAGTGAGATTTCCATAGATTTACATAATTATTGATTCTCATATGCAGATGGATACTGTGGCTCTTTTTAAAAAACACAATATTTTTGTCATATCCACATCTTGATTGCTCATTCCTACTTCTGTACAACCTGTGTTGCTTTCTCTAGAGAGCAGAAATTGCAGTTTCTGTAGCATAAAATACATTTTCTGTTTCTCTCTCTCTCAGTCCTTCACTTATCAATTGTTATTTCCATTTTGATGAGTCCCTGCTCTTCTGAGTAGAAGTTTTATGAGCCTTTCTCAGTTTGCTTTTGGAGACAGTCAGCTTGGAAAACTTGAGATGAGAAAGAAGTTGAAGCGCTGGTAATATGTCAGTGATTAAATCTCACTGTTCATAAACAGTTTCTTCTTCATTCTTACACTACAGAAAAAACTTAGTGAACCACTGGGATGTTTTTAACATCCCTTTACTTCACTGTCAGCAATTGCTGTGATTTCCCAGTTTATGATTTTATTACGGTTTAGACTTGAGGAGAGGGCAGCTTGTAATAGGTGAAAATTATTCAAGTGCAGACTATGTTTTACAGCAGCCAGTTTATTCAAACACCAACCAGATTATACTTTTTTGGTTCTTTTTAAAGTATCATGGCATGGTGACTTCCATTGCAGTATCTGAAACTGTTTCCACCTCTATTTAATAAACCTTAGTACATGTCATTATGGCCATGGGCTCATGCACATGAGTGATCCTATACTGTCTGATTAAAGCACTGTTAGGAAACAGTGCCCTCCACAACCTACCCAATACTTGCAGATTGAAATTCTGTCTTGGAATTTTTTCTTGCTGAGTATGTTTGTTATGATTTTGCACACCTTGTCATGACTTCATAGAACAGAGCTGTAGCTTATATCTCTTCTTCCTGTTTTGTATAACAAAGTAATGTGCCAGCTGCAAGCATCCCATACCCTAAAAGTCTCAAATTTAACTGGATTGCTTGGCTCACTGGCTAAGGCTTAATATTAGTTGGGTTTTCTTTTATCAGTGATCTTAGAGTCATGGTCTCCTATTTTGTTTTGCCCATTCAGCTCTGGTCTAGGGTTGCTTTGCTGGTCTTGGAGAAGGTGAAGAAAATGCAAACATGGGGAAAAAAAAACAGTTCATTGAAATAAAGTATAAAATTGAAATCAATACTCTTCAATAATAACCTGATGATTAATGTGGGATTTCTTCTCCTCTAACAGGAGAAGGAGAAAAAATTAATCTGTTGAATATTTTGAGCAATTTTGTTTATTTTTTTAGCATCAAGTGTTTTTCCTCTCACTGCCCCCACTTCTATTTCAGGTGCTCAGAACACACATATTGCCTCTGACTAATGTTGCATTTAACAAATCTGGTTCCCGGTAAGTTGGTTTCAAAGTCAAAGTATGTAATCATTGATTGAAGTTTTGTACTTGTAAATGGTAAGGAAACTTCAGTGCTCTTATCTTGCTGCAAAAAGAATTCAACTCTGCTGCTTATAAGCAGCTTCAGGCATAATAGGGGATTATATTTCAGGCCTCTGGGAAAACCAATGGGAGATGCAGAAAATTAGCAGGTGAGATTCAATTTATGTAATTTTTTTCTTCCACAGCCATAGTCTGTTGACAATTACCATATTACAGAAAGAAGTACCTTTATGACAGTAAACTAAATATTGCTAAAAGCTAAACGAGTCTTTGACATAAACTCTGGGAGTTTTACTGTAGTGAAAGTGTAGCTTTCATGTTAATTGATTTCACTGTGGACATACATCTTATCATTTTTTTCTTCATGTCTTGAAAGCAGCAGCATGCTTTCTGGTTGAAATACATTAAAGATTAGAAAAAAAGGTGTAAGATGTTAAAAAGAAAGAAGAAAAGGAACCTCCATGGTCATAAATCTGTATTTTGGAAAGAAGGAGAGGATTTAGGGTCTGAGACAATGCTAACTAAAATCTGTGGAAATAAATAATTTGGCTGTGCGTTGGAACCACTAAGACATTTGTATTGAGACATGAATTTCTCTTTGCTTTAGCTTTATCACGGGAAGCTATGACAGAACCTGCAAACTGTGGGATACAGCATCAGGAGAAGAGCTGAGTTCTCTGGAGGGACACCGAAACGTTGTCTATGCAATAGCTTTCAATAATCCCTATGGGTAAATAAATTTCCTCTGAGATTCTAATAATGTTGTTTTGCAAATACTCTATAGACTATGTTAAATTGAAGGAGTTCAACTTCTGAATTTGTAGAGTTCAGCCATAGCTAATCACTGTGGGATGACACTGTCATTATTTGTATAAGAGATTCATTCAAACATGTTTTCTGCTATCATTTTTTAAAATTAAATTTAGGAATTCTAACCACAAATTTAATTAGGTATTCAGTCTTGAAAAAAATATAAATGAGTCAGTTGAATATATTCAATATACATTTTATTTCAGTAATACCTACATGACCTGAGTCTGTTCTGAATGTTGATCATTCTCTTCTGCCTCCATGTAGTTGTATGTGATGTGAGATATAAGTACTTGGGACAATCTGTGTTGCTTTAGTTAAGGAGAAAGAAGTGGATTTCTCAGTTTGCCACTACAAATTCAATATTAGTTAGGACATGATTTAGAAATGTTTAGAAATGTAGATTTTGAGTAATTTTTGTAAAATCCACAAGGTGCTGCTGTGTGAACGTCACATAATAATTTTTGCACCTTTTGTTTTGTCCAGTAATTGTTTGTCCTAGGTTGAAATTGCCACCTTTTAGGTGAAGGAAATTACATGTTAGCTACTGAAGTTTCCTTGTCGTTTGCTTCCTGAGGAAGCTGTCATTTGTGAGAAAACCATTTTTTCTGTAAAGTAAGATAAAGGAATTCCTATTTTTCTATTGAATCATATTACTGTTAGATGTCCTGTTTATCAGTTGAACAATACACAATTAATATCAGGAAATAGATGTTAAAAGATTTGTTCTTACACTATTTGAAACTTTATCTCTTTCGTCTGTATGAAAAGGAAAACTTAGACCCTGCTGTGTCAATGTCTTATATTCTGATACTATTCTTACTTTAGAAAAGCATTTAATGAAGTTTATTTATGTAGCTTGGTGAAACTAATGACAAAAATTGTGCAAAGATCAATAACTAGACTGTAACATAGAAGTGAAGAAGCAACATAAAGCAAGACAAAACATGATGAGAACTTTGAACCACTTTTGTATTAAAAATTTGATAAAAGCCCCTTTTTTCTGCTAATCTTTAGGTTTTGGTACAGTGACTTCAGTGGTAGTAGAGTGTCAGCTTCTGAAATGTGGGTGAACTGCATTTATAATTGTTGATTAACAGATGTTATCTGATGAAATGATTTAACTTATTAATAAATCTGTAAGTGCAGCACAACATCGTCCCTTAAGTAGGTCAGTCATCAGTTATGAACACTCCTGTGCTAGTAGATAGGCACAGTAGCTCTCTTAGAATCTCACTGTGTCTGCTAATTTTCTGCCTTGCTGGAACTTGTGTTTGTGAAATCCTGCTGCAGGATCTTGTAGTGTTGCAGAAAGCACCAAAGTGCATGGGAATTTCCAAGGCTGGATCCTGTTTCTCTGGATTCTGCTGTCTCCGGAGTCAGAGGGTTTTTCTACATAAAAATGATACAATTTTTTTTCTATTTAGTGACAAGATTGCCACTGGATCTTTTGATAAAACCTGCAAACTGTGGTGTACAGAAACAGGAAAATGTTATCATACCTTCAGAGGACATAGTGCAGAAATAGTGAGTAGTGATGGATATTTTTTATTCCTTTGTGTTTCCTCACACCGTTGTTGATGACTATGAGTTCCAACTCCTGTGAGCTCCCGCTGGAAGGCACAGTTATTGTGGCACATCTATTCATACATCCAGGTATGTGTATGCCAACATTTCTGCACTGCAAGGGAAGATAGTCTGACAGTTCTTGAGACAGAATTAACCCTCATACACATTGAAATTATATTTTTATTTTTACTTTGTTCCGACTTTGTTTGTTTGCTAAAAGATAAAACACTGAAAAATGCCGTAGCAATTGAAATTTTCAGTTTGTTGTACATAATTTTTGTTTGATTACATATCACATGTTTTTCTAGCTGTCTTGCCTTGACTGTCATATTTCCAGAACTAAGAACATCATGGCTTGTGTTGTCTTTCACACAGAGATGTATACTTGTACAGAACCAATTGGAGCTGTACAGGAATGAATTTCTGAAAAGTAAAGTGTTTTAACTGGGAATATGTAGGATGCTGAAATGTCAAAGATGTATGAAATGAAAACAATTTAAGCTTAAAAATGCTTGGTTTCCTCTCCCATGCACTAGGACTCCTATCAGCAACATCAGTTACCTTGATACACAAATTTCAGTTTAAAAGGTCAGGGCAAAGACACTAAAACTCTAAATATCAATGATGAATGGGTTTTTTTTATTTTACTTTTTAAAAATAGCTATACAATCACTGTTCAATAAAATATTGCTGAAAATTGTTTCTGAAAAAAATGTTTGAATTTAATTGTAGACTGAGAGGCCTTAACTAGAGCAAGAAAATGGTGGTTTACTGTATTGGAATTTGGGGTTTGTTTCAGTGTGTCTTTGATTCTCTGGGTACTCTGAGTTACCACTTACAATGGAGAACGTTTGCTTATTGAGAAAGGCCGCAGTGATTTTGCTTCCACAGATCAGTCATGTAAACGTTTAAAGGCCTCTCCATTTTTTCTGACTTTTTAGGGGTTAAATTAGACCTGAAGTGTTATGAGTTGTGTTGACAAGTAATTAGAAGAAGATAATTGCCAGCAGGAAATGATGTGTTTCTTTGAATCAGACCTGTTTCTGAAAGGCTATTATTGCATCTGATACATTGCTGGCAAGGGCATGCCCATAGTTACTCAGGTTGAAAAAACTGAGCTACTGTTTTCCTTTATTTCATGGCACCTGCTGTTCTTTATTTGCAGAGCAATCACACAGAATAATTACAGAGAATAAGAGGATGACCACATGATTTTTTAATGTGAAAAATTAATTAAAGTAGTTGTTGAGCTTTTGTTCTTGCATTTTCTTAAATATGATGTTGTGGCAATGCCCTTGGTAAATGACATCGATAATGACACCTGATAGGGTAAGAGTGCACACGATGTGTTTGAGGGTACACAGAACTGTTTGGATGATCTTTGCCCCAGTCTCATCAAGTAACAGAGAAAACCTACCAAATGATAGTGCTAGAGATGGCTGTCAGGCTGGACAGTAACTGGAGAATTTAGAAGAGAATATAGAAATAAAGAAAACAGAGCATGTGCTTGCAAGGAGTCCACTTGGTTTGAGTGCTTATTCAGAGTTATGTGGTAAGGATTTGTTGCTGTTCTAGTGAGCTGTTGGAAGAATTCTGCAAGTTTTCTCTATGCCAAAAAATTATCAGACCTTTGTGTTATTTAAAAATATTAATCCTGACCCTTGGTGGTTTTTTTTCTTTTTTTTTTTTTAATATATATAGATGGACTCCTTTTAACTTTTTCTATCAAATGTTTCTTGCTACAGGTATGTTTATCATTTAATCCTCAGAGCACACTGTTGGCAACTGGAAGCATGGATACCACTGCCAAATTATGGGATCTAGAGAAAGGAGAGGAGGTAGCCACTTTAAATGTATGTTTGAATTCCTTATTTTTTCAGAGGTGCTCTTGCTGTCTTAGTTTTCCAGCTGGGATAAATAACAGTGTAACCATTACATCTGTTTCAAACTTTGCAGTTTCTTTTACCAGGGGATCCCATAGGGACTGCAGTTACGTAACAGAGTAAGAAAACTTGAAGGGAATGAGAAAGCTGTGGTATTTTAGGAATCCTAAAAAGACAGATTTTATCTTTACAGTGACATTACTGAGGACAGCCATCCAGTTACCTCTAGATTGTCATCTCTTTTTCCTCTGCATGGCTTGCTGTCATTCCCCAGGGTCACATTGGCCTCTGCTGCCTCAATGCATTTCTCACACATAAATCCTAACTCATATGGGGTGAATAAGCTTCTTGCTTAAGTGGTGTGCCTGATTTTTTTGCAGTTGTTGGGATATTGACTATTCCACAGTTGGGTAGATCTTTCTGTCAAAATTGGGATATACTAGACAAGACAGTAAATAAATTAGTGATGAGTTATGGAAGGATTATGCTGCTGAAAAAAGACTACATATTAAACGATATTAATAGAAAAGTAATAATTTGTATTCTCATACTACTTTTTAAAAATTCTCTCAGGGGCACTCAGCAGAAATTATTACTCTGTCTTTCAATACCACTGGAGACAGGATCATCACTGGCTCCTTTGACCATACAGTAGCAGTATGGGATGTTGGCACTGGCAGGTACTAAACATTAATAAATATAATTTTACTTTGCATGATTTCAGGATAAATTAAATAAAAATGTTGAGCTACACCTTTCAAAGCTTGTATTTAATTTGGAATATATGTTCCTTTGTCTTGTAATTTGTTACTCCTGTTCTCTTTGTTCTTTTGAAAAGGAATGCTGCTCATGAAATGCTTTTGTATGTATTCTTTGTTTTAAATTTCTGTCTTATGAGCACTAAAGAGGCAGAAAGAATGGACAGATCTTGTGCTTGTTTCTGATGCATTCTCCAAACAGGAATATATTTTATCAACATGGAAACTCATGACTTGCAAGGTGTCTAGAATTTCTAGACTGTTTAAATAGAAAGTGTATTTTATGTTATAAAAAATTATTCTGGTTCTGTTATCTTTAAAAACTGTAGATGGTGTGTTTTTCCTTCTCACCATCCTTTGTCAATATAAATTTAAAATGTGTTCTTTGATTGTAGAGAACAAAATATCTTGATTAAGATGCCAACAAATAATAATGCAACAGGTAAATATGAACTTGTATAATACTGACAAATCCACTTGTTTTATCAGTGGGAAACTCAGTGTATGTAAAAGAATGAAATGGTCACCCTGATTACTGACAAAGTAATTTATGAAGATAACCATTCTATTTCGTTTACAGGGGTTGTGCTTTTTTCTTTTTTGTGAGAGCAAGGGAAATATCTCTGAAATTTATATATAAAAGTAAAGTGCGTGTATAGTGACATCTTGGGATAATAGACAATATATATAAAAGTGAGACTAAGTGTGTGATTTATTAGTAATGTACACATAGTATATAATTTAATGCTTGATCCTATAATCTTTGAACTTATTCAGCACCAGCACTCATTCAGCAAATCAACCTTTGAATTCAACTTCCTTCAAGCCTGTTCTTGCAAGTGTTTTTTTTTTTTTTTTGAAAACAACTTTTTCCAGCTTATTGTCTGAACCTACAGTGAAATCAAAGTCTGGGGATTTTCATGTTGCATTTTTTTTTCTGTGAAATCACTGTGGACTTCACATCAGGGCCAATACCAGGAATATGAAGGAGGAGATTCTCACTGGCAGCTCTGGTGATTAGCAAGTGGGCAATAGAAATGTTCCAAGGCCAGCAGTCAGCTTTTCAGGTGGCACTTGGGCATGAATACATTTAGGAATAATGGAAAGTTGCAGTCAGAAAGACTGTGAGCAAATAATAATTTACTGTCAACAGGTTCAGGTAGATTTGCAAAAATCTTGTAAGTGAGGTTTTGTGTGCTTGTTTTTCACCATGTGAATTACATGAGGTGTACAACTTTTCAGATTTGATTTTTTTTCTAATTTTGCTGGCTGACCCTCCTGAGCACATATGTTGCTGAGCTTTATTCTGGGTAGATGCCCTGAACTGCCCTGAGGGAAGTTGATTTAGGGACAAGAAATCGGAACAAGGTTCAAGATTTTCTTCAGAAAATACTACGATTAAAAAGAAAAAAATGGTGAAGGGGGAAACACACTTTTGTAACCCAGGTCTGTATTTCCATGGCAGATACAGTCCTTTGTAGTTCAGTTGAAGGTGACTGCAGAGCTTCATTTGCAAAATCAACAGCCTGGTCCTGTATCTTGGGTCAGGGGTGCTGGACACCAGCGTGCTGAGAGAGAAGCAGTTCCTCATTTGCAATTAGAGTCAAATAGTAGAGCATCCATAGATCAAATTTCTCTTGGAAGTTGAAGGCTAAGGAAATACTGTCATGACTAAAGCTTTTAACAAATATCTTAAATGGAATTTTTTTATGGCACTTCAGAAGCCTCTCTTCTGTGTTCTTTCTGTGTATCTGATAATGGTTTCTGCGAGATGTTCTCCCCATTGAAGAAACCAATTTATTCTGTTTATTGATCAGATTTTTATGTCAAAGCTTGAAGCCCACACTGCCATTTTTTAAACTGGAAGTAGGATTTCAGCTTTTAATTTAAAACTTTTTTCTAGGTATTATTAGGTATTTTGGACATTAGGTATTACAGTAACAGCAGTCTTGATGGCCAAATAATATGTTTATAAAATTAAGTTTTCCTCTGTTATATGCTTGAAAAATCTACACAATTACAACAGCGTAGACCTCAGTGTTAGAAAGTAAAAGGAGTAATTCTGCAAAATGCTAAGAACATAATCAAGTTTCTGTTACTGTAAACAATTAGCAAATTCAAAAGCTCAGGAAATTTTCTTTGCTGTTCATTTAGCACATATGTTAATTAAGCTATCCTTATATATCTTGTGCAATGGATAAAAACATTTCAGTCACTTAAACTCATTTACTTGTTTTTCTGTTCATTAGTTTATCTGTTATTTACAGTCTGCTTCTATTAATGATGCAGTGATATTAGCATTGTGATAATAACCCAATTTTCTAATCCTTTAATATATGTATATCTCTATTAATCTTTTTAGGCTTTGTTGCCTTATAGGCCATTAATTAATAGGAAGCAGTACTGGCTAATTGTAACCTCTCTACTCAGATAAAGCTGAAGAATTTAATGGGACTTGTATTGCCAGTCTTGTGCAGCAAGACGTTCAGGATTAATGAGGATTAGAAATCATATTTCAGTTGGGCTGTCATTTGCCTGTTTTTTGAGAACATGCTCGCATTAAGTAGTTGATTAACTTCCATTTGATCTTCAGTGGATTTTATAAAAGGTTTAGATTATCTGGAGTTTTAAATATGTGTTGTTTACAGTTCATTGAAGTAGGATAATGGGAGGGTGATGTGGAAAAACTTGCTGTATATGCTTAGCATGTAGATGAATACAAGGAATCTGTCACTGGTACTGAAAATCATCACATTTCACTGAAAATACATTTACTAAAATATTTTTGAAATAAAAGGGAGGAATTTTCCATTTCATTCCCTACTGCCTCTTTTTGCCAAAGATAGAAAATGGAATTGATGTAGTACTAGAATCCTAAATGAGCTCCACCATTCCATTTAATTGCTTTAATGGTGAAGACTTGACACCTTAACTGTACCATTTTCTAAACTTACAATTTATATGTGTAATATAAAAATACACACTATAAATGTTAATGATTGTTTAAAATTTTTTTTTGTAGGTTGCTACATACTTTAATAGGCCATCGAGGAGAGATTAGCAGTGCTCAGTTCAACTGGGACTGTTCTCTCATTGTCACTGGATCAATGGACAAAACATGCATGGTAAGCTGATTGACTAGGGAGTGAATACAGATAATTGACATATAAAATGTATCTTTTTAAAATTGAGTAGCATTATTTTAAAGTAGCACATAAAATGAATTAGAGAATTTACAACTAAATGTAAAACCTGTAATCTTACTCATTTCAGTGAAGTCTAGTTCAGTCTTCTTTAATCAATACACTGAACTACGAAATGTATAGGACTTCATTAAGCTCTCTGAAGAGTGACTCATTATTGATTTGTATTCAGCTCTCATGTTATTACATGTCAAACATCAGAAAGGGCCTCTACGGGTTGCTTTATCAATCAGGCAGCTATCTATAGCGTAAATGGGTGCAAGGAAGCACTGCAGTGCCCTGTTTGTGTGTGCAGCTGTGGGATGCTGTGACAGGGACTCACACAGCCACGCTGGTGGGGCACAGCAGGGAGGTGCTGGACGTGTGCTTTGACTACACCGGGCAGCGCATTGCAACGGCCTCTGCTGATGGTGAGTGAGGGGCCTCCACTGCTGGGGTAGCTGCACCTGCAGCATCAAACACCTCTGTCCTTCCCCTTTGCCTCTGCTTTGAATGGAACTTGAGGAGGAGGAGGACTTGATTCAAAACTATAGACCAAGCAATGTTTGTTGTGTTACAGAAATTGGGCAGTAAAGTGTAAACGTTTTCTCCAGTGACAAAGTGTTTATTTTCATACTTCAATCAACTCAATATGTCTTTCCCCTTTAACTTCAGACTTAGAAGGAAATATTTCACTTGTGGCTGAAAATACATTTTAGATGTGTACATAAATAGCTTTTGAGGGGTTTGATTTGGTGGCTCCGATTTAGTCTCAAATGAAAAATGTAGTAGGAATTTTACTGGTGGATTTTCTAGCAGGCTTTTCTAATGCACAGCAAGAGAATACACAATAAAGTGGTAGTGAAAGAAAAAAATTTGTTTTGTTATTAATATGCAGAAGTTTTTCATGTTTATTATTTGCCTAGGAATCAGAAGAAATAGTATTCTGTATTCACATGCTCAGTTATTTATATTATACTGCATAATGACAATACTGTATTAGTTTTAGATACACAATTCCAGAAACAGGATACCAGGCTTGATGGGGAGGACTGTGTGGATCTGTTTTCCTGTACTTGCTATATTAAGACAAAAGGCAGTACAAAACATTTCCTCATATTTAATCAATATCTTAATATTTATAAAAAATAGATTATGAAATAAAATGAATATCTGAAATATAATGAAAGCTTTCCAAATGTATTGTACATGCATTCTGAAATAACAGGCTTCAGTAAGCTGTGTTCTGTGGGGACCTTTGTGTTAGTGTTTTAGGAATTTTTCAGGAGAATCCGTTTCTGGTCAGGAAAGGAAGTCAATCTTTTCCAACCAGATTACAGATTCTTTTTAACATACTTTATCCTTGGAGGAAACTCTGTGAAGTTTGCCTTCTATTTCTTCCAAAATTAAACCTGATGGATGAGTTCCTTCTGACCTTATTGAAATGTTCTTACTGAAATGGATGCTTAAGCATATCAATCACATATGGCCCCTACTGCAACAGGATCAGCAAGAGTCTATAATGCAGGAACAAAACAGTGCATTGCAAAGCTAGAAGGGCATGAAGATGAAATTTCAAAGGTAAGTTGTGTGTGTTTTGCACCTTTTTTCATTTGACTGTGACATCCAATCTACCAGTTATTCTGTGATGCAGGAATACTGTTAATCATTATACCACCACATTCTTTAATATTTAAGATTGATAGGTCTGGCTAAGAAGTTAGCTTTATTAAAAAAACATTCCTTTTGGCTAAAAGCTATCAGACAATGTTTGTTTGCCAATTCCCCATTTCTGAGCTAAGACAACACTGGGTGTGCTACTCCTTTGGGTTCCGATAGCCACCTCTGTGTATTGTCGTGTCATTACCTTTTGATTCCTTAGAATGGGGGCAGCTACTGAAGTCCTGTGTTATTCTGCCATTGGAGTCCCACGTTCTCTGACAGAGTAAGCACCTGCTTCTTAATCTCTTGTCATCTTAAGGCTGTTGCCTCTAAGGCTTTTACCATCACCCCTATTCACTACTTCTACCAAATGTGTTTCTATTCACTCCTTGTCATTTCTCTGCACACCTGATTTATGGAATGGAACAGAAAAACCATATTTATGTGGGAAAATACATGGAGAATCTTATTTTCAAAAGTGCATAAGAGATTTGGAAATACTAAGTCTGTTTCAAGACCAACTTGGTCATCAGGAGTGTGCTTATGTGCTTTGCTTATCTGGCTCCATTTTTTAACACCAAAGTTCTGTTCCAAATACATTTAGTTGCTTGCAACATTGTATGTATTTTTCAAACTTCGTTATTTATTGCTTGTAGATTTTCATTTTTTTTCAAATAGATAAATCTCCCTAGCTTCCAAGATAATGTGCTATGTTTGTGCTGCCTTTTTTGATGTATTTTGACATTGGAATATTAATATTTTGAATCTAGAATGGTTCTTAATGAACAGAATTTAAATGCTTTCATTCTGTTGATTTGTCTACATAATCATTTTGCTGAGAGACTAGTAAGCACACAAGGATTGGTGTTTCCTCAGTTACTAAAGTCACTGCAATCTCTCAGTGTAGACCCACTGAGAACAGTCTGAACCCCTGCTGCCAAGGAGGTGGGTTAGAGACAGCTTCCATCAGGGCCTTAGTACTGACATCATTTCAGTGCTGGAGGAGAGAACCTGCTCCTCTGGGAGCATGTGGAAAAGGCCATGGATTTCTGCAGATATTCTGTGGAGATGTGACCATTTAGGAATGTTATTACTTGGGAATTGGATTTCTGGAGACTAGACATTTTGCCCTCAGTGATTAAGCAATTTTGAATTATATATTAAACTGGTATTGTCCAGTTAATGCTCAAAAAATGTACCTGATTATTTGGAAATCCATGCAGCTATGGCAGTGAATGTTTAACAAGTATGAAGGCTTACTATAAAATTGTTTCCAGTGCAGATTCTGATACTACAAACATATATGTTATTCAATGTAGAACTCTACAAAATATGTATAGATTTTACATTGGAATAATGATAACATTTAAATAAAGCTGCTACTTTGCTTCTAATTCTGGTTTTGGTGCTTGACATTTGTAAGTTACGATCCTGTAGTAAAGTCATGGCATATAAGGCCTTTGAAAATGCATGAAGTTTTCAGCCTCAGAAGTTTGCCAGCATGATTCTAGTGGAATACTATCCTTGACTTTAGCTAAAAAACTGAATGCAAGAGTTGCTGCTTTCTATTTTAATCTTTCAGTCACTTTGATATGCTTCTTTCTCTTGGCATACTGACTTGCTAAGTAACATAACTCATTTCTGTATTTTTTAAAGGTGTGTTTCAACCCTAAAGGCAATTGCATACTAACAGCCAGTTCTGATAAAACTGCTCGGCTCTGGGATGCTGCTACTGGACAGTGCCTTCAGGTATTAGAGGGTCATGCTGATGAAATCTTCTCCTGTGCTTTTAACTACAAAGGTGATACAATCATTACAGGTAACTAATTCTGGTTTTCTTTCTTTTTTTATTTTTTTGAGAGAGACATCTGGAAATCTTTCTAAGGCAAAACAAAAACAGTCTGAAAACTTTCCTGGGGCCAAATGCAGGTACCAGCAGTGACTTAAAATATAGTCAAGAAAATGTAGAACTTTACTTTAGAACTGAGATTTAGGAGAATATGGCCAGGAACAAATTTGTACAAAGGCATGGGCATGCCCTCCCATCTCTCCAGTGGACATATACCAGCACCAGAACAGTGCATTGCTATGAATGAGAGGTGTGGATGAGCAAAAGGCAAAGGTTTCTAAATGGGAGCACACTTTTTGTGTATTTGGTACTGAACTCTGATCAGGTTTCCTTCATTTCAGTCATGGGATACAGGATGATCTCAGCTGAAAATATTGCCCTAGATTCTGCTGCCTGTTGCTAGTTGTGGGTAAAAAAATTTATGTGTCTCCTGGCTACATTGTTGATGCTATTAGGTATTAATAAAAATTGATAGACTGTGCAATACACCTTAATGATTCTTTAACAATGTGTGTTTATTACTAGGGAGCAAGGACAACTGCTGTAGAATCTGGCACTGACTGAAGAAACGGAAGGATCCAGTTTGATGTATGCCTGCCTGCTTTGTGAGTTTCAGAGTCAGTAAACTCAGCCTTTCAGATCTGTTTTCTTTTACTCTCCTTGTTCACCTTCTGTTGAAGTAGAACAGTTATCTAGATTTGATAGGTTTGACTTAGATATGGCATCACAGAACTGCAGAAGTTGGAAGGGACCACTGGAGATCATCTAGTAGAACAGGCTGCCCTGCTCAGAACCCTGTAATCCAAGCAGGCTGCCCAGCACTGAGCTGGGTTTCAGTATCTCCAGGGATGAAGACTCCACAGTTTCTCTACACAACCTGCTTAGTATTTGATCACTTGCATAGTAAAGAAGAAAAATAGGGGTTTTTTCCCCTCTTACATTTAAATGGAATAGTTCCTTATATTTTAATTAGTGCATGTTGCCTTTTCACTGAACAGCACTGAGAAGAATCTGGTCTGTTATTTCAGTCACCAGAGAGAAATCAAGGTTAGTGAGAATGAATGCATAGGATAACTCAATTTCATTATGTGTCATTTTTAACTTGTAAACTTTTTATTAAAAAAAACAATACAGCATTGTAGTAATCTCACTTGTGAAAGGAGTGTTGGTATGCACTTGCTTTGAGGACTTTTTAATTAATTTTTTTGTGTGTGTAATAAAATACTGAATTAAAAAGCTAGTTTTGCTTTTTGTAATACAATGCCCCATTCATATTTCTGGAGAAAACCAGCAGCCATTTATGAGATGCCTTGCTGTTAACTATTGCATGCATGATGCAGTTAAACCTCCCTCTCATACTTGCCCACATCTTTCCATTCAGTAAATTCCTTTCCGCTCAGTCCTCACTCTCCTATTTTGAACTGAAGTAAAAAAAAAAAATTAGTATCAGTGGTGACTTCAGCTTGGAATCCTGGCCCAGTGGTTAAGTCTAGCATGAAGAAACTCTGCTTATGAAAGTTTGCAAGCCAAGGATCCTGACATAAAATGAGAAGTGAATGAGAAACACCTGCAAGTTATTTACCAGCACAAAATGAGCTTTTAGCTAGGCTTACCTCTCCCAGAAATTGCCAATAGGTTTGACCTGTGCAGAGCTCTCTCCACCTCCTAAGAGCACCTGGAAGTGCAGTTGCTTTTTGCAGGCATGGTAAAGGAGCAGAACTGAGTGGTCTCCTCCAGCAGACTTGGAAGAAGAATGGAAGAGGCAAAGAGGGAGAAAGGAAGTATACAGCACATAATTAATTTGGTAGTGTTTTGTTTATATTCTATATCTCTGGGTGATTTTGGACTTCTAAATGTTAAATTTTTTAGGAAGTTACTGAAGCTGATGTATTGTGACCTGCCAGCATCCTTGTGTATAAATGAAGTAACAAAAGTGCCTGACATCACTTGGCAGATTTCCAGTTTATTTCAAGTAGTGCTGTGCTGTGGGAGAAGTGAGCAGAGAGTTGCAGATCATTTAAAATGAAACTTTCACTAGCTGGCAAAGTGGCTGACAAATACCTCTGTAATGCCTGTGGTGCTACCTGGGTTTTTGTGCAAAACCTTCGGGTATCAAAAATGTATCTCAGTAAGCTGGAATTGGAAGGGCCAGGAAGGGCAGTGCTGTTCCCTGCTGGTTTAGAATTGCCCAATGTCCCAAGATTGATGGGTACCTCTGACCTAGGAGATTTCCAGCTGACAAAAATGGAGAAAAATTACTGTAATGAGATGTATACAATTACTTCTACATAGTTAAACTGAAATTTGACTTGTTGTGAAATAGCACAAAGTAAAAAATATGCTTTGGACTGTGGTTAGGAGCTAGATTCTCCCCCCACCCCCCCTTAATCTTTTAGTTTGGTTTTTCTTCCTGTTGCCTGTTACTTTTTGATTTTTTTTCTTATACTATGCTGGTGAATCAGACATCTGTAATAGCTTTTGGCTTCAAGATCTTGTCCTATTCTTGGAAGAAGTGGTGAGCTGAGGTTTCATAAAGTAAGCATTGGACTTGCAGGCCATCTGGGTTCTATTTCTGATTCTTCCTAGATTCTTGAGTGTGTAGAACTGCTTTTCAGGCTAAGTTAGCTAAGTTTCCTGCTCATTTGTGAAATATTTTCACATCTGGTGTGATTCACAGCACTGCTGGAAAGGGTGTTGGCTTGGCACCTTGTCAGAGCTTCAGTAGTACTCTAGATACTCTGTGAATGCTTTGATATTAGGTTCTCTGAACCTTGGTTTACCCATATGTAGATTTAATAAATTATAGAAATATGCGTTAGAATGTATCACATAAAGGTATCTTTCTGGAACCATTCTGTGGGTCTGGCAGCAGCTTTATCCCTTTCTCTGATTCCACTTCAGCCAAAATGGTGAATCTGTATGTTCTAGCTCTATTGCCTGGCAGTTATTTATTCTGCATACTTTACACTATCCAAGTGCTACTTTAATCACTTAAGTGGTTGGAGTGAGATCTAGCTTTCAACATTCCCCTGAAATGCTGACAAACTTGGCTTCCTATGACCTTATTGAAAAGGATTACCTCAGGACAGTTCTGAAGTGCTTTGTTAAGGCTTGTCACTGTAGAAATAATATTTGCTGTATTCATTCTGTCCTTTAGACCTTTGAAATCCTTTCAGGATAAACCTCTGTGACTATGCAATTCTGTTTTTCTGGGAAAGAAGTTTGTGGCACGTAATTGCTCTAGGACAGAACATACACTTCCCAAGGATGAGGATTTCTATGTAGGCACGTGATGTGTACTTGGACTTGTGACGTTTGAGATTCGAATTCTTTCTGACTAGGCAGTGACAGTAATACTCACACCCACTCATGTTTTAAAAGTGGCATTTTGAGTGAATTTCTTTTTTTTGTCCCCTTCAGTGGGATCACTCACATTTCCTGGGTAGTTAGTGAAAGGATCTGGAAATATATCCTACTTCTATTTTCCAGTTTGCTGCACTTTACTATCTCATTCTCAGCTGAAGCTGGGAGGAGGATGCAATACCCATCAGCCAGCCCTGTCTGCGCAGCAGATTGTTTTAATTAGTTTGATAGTCCAGCTGTCTAATGTAACTGTCTGTCCTGCTAAATGCTGCACAGCTGCAAGTTGCCTTCTGGGGGCCTGCTCCTTGTGATGACTGGGCTTCAGAGTGTGTTGGGAAAACTGAAATTGTGGCATTATAGGTTTGCTCATATGTGGCAAAGGCTTAAAAATGGCTACTCAAATTGGCTAGTATGGGTGTGCTTTCCTTATGAGCTGCAATTTGTTTTATTTAAGTAGGTCATGTGGGTTCTTTATTTCAATGGACTGGTGGGTTTTTTCTCTCTGTCATTTTAAAATGTAGAGCTCAGGATTCACAGTGATATTCCTGTGCTTGTCTGTCATGCAGCTCTGCATGAAACAGGGCAAGAGCAACTGTAAAACTAGCCTCTTCAGAAAAGTTATCTACTGAATTTAACAGGTGAATATTTTTATCACAGATTATAAATGGGTGATTTACTTGAAGACAAAAATCTTCAGAGGTATGAACAAAACTGAGGTATAGTTTTTCAGCTTCTAGTAACCTCAACATTAAAAGAACTCTAAACACATCAACGTTAAAAACGAAGTTTTAAAGTATCTAATTCAAATACAGTAGAATTGCTTTTTGAAGATTAGCACATCTACAGGCCAAGTGGGTGGTAGAATCAACCCTGGGGTGGCAATGCACCTTCCCCTGAAGCCAACTCCGGGGAGGGGAGCACTGCAGCTGTGGCTACTGCTCCCCTGAGGAGCCTCTGGTGGCCAGGGCATCCCCCGAGACACCTCCTCCAAGAACCCCTCCAGCTCCCACTCGAACTGCGTGCAAGTCTTGCATCCTCTCCTTTGATAAATTCTCATCTCTTTTTGTTTGCTTTGAATCTGGCTCATATGATTTTAATTTGTTGTATCCTAGTTTTTACCAGGAAAGATAGTGAGCAACTACCCCCCTTGTTGTTTAAAACCTGCACCATGCTCACATAGGGGGAGATTTTTACCTAAAGCTATATGATGTTCTCAGGTGTATTTAATACCCACTTTTAAGAAACTGAAAAAAATTAAGAATGAGTAAGTCCTTTTCTGAATTAATCAGCGAAGTGATGGTTTCCTTTTCTGTGTAGCAGTAGAAATAGCTGTGGTATCTAGGCAATATTGCAGCAAATGCCTCTGCAATCTTACACAAGCAGAAAAAACTCCTGAACTTCTGTCTCCCCACCCTCCTGCTCATGCTCTTGCAGGTACTGAAAGCAGGCAGAGTGAGCACTAATAGAACTTTGTACATTGGGAGTTATTCTGGGCATAATTTCTCTTTATTTTATTGTGATACTAAGAATGTTATGTTTAGCCTTTTATCTCTTTAATGAACTGTGGAACCCAAGTAGCTTTGGCACTGAGGTAAGACCTGGGCCTTGCTCTGGCTTGTTTTGATCAGAGCCATGGATCAGATTTGTCACTGAGAAGCAGTGTTTGAAAAGCTCTAGGGATGGCAGGCAAATATTTCATAGGTCAAAACATCCATAGCTTATTTGTGAACTTTTTAGGAAGACAAAGAGGACACACATTATAACATAAATTTATTTCTGAATAAATTGCAACATTAAGAACTAGTGTACAGAGAAACTGCATCACACTGTTACAACTCTGTCATGATATTTGTGCTTTGTAAACATTTATTCTATCACAACAAAAAATTGTATACTGACAACTAACTGTATTTGGTTTAAAAATAAATATACTTTCCCACTTATTAACTCAAACAAAGCACTTAAAATCTATAATTCTCAGTGCTTTTCATTAGATCTCAGCCTTAGAAATGCTGAACATTCAGAGTTGCCACTCGTGTTAGTGGGAGTTACAGATGCTCAGCTGGCCCACTGACTCCAGTTATGTTCAGTGTTTCCAATAAACTGACCTTTACTTTAACTGTATAGCGACCTCTCCTGTTCTGTTTATACAGCAGAGTAGATTGACAATTACTCATGTTACTTCATGTTCCACATTAGATTTTGATTCACTAACAATTTGAATTTTGTAACAAATGAGTGATGCAATCATGCAAGTTTTGTAATGGTTTTAAAGATAAAACTGAGAATATGGCTCTTTTTCATAAATTATTTAAAACTACTTCAAAATTTTCAAAAATATTTAGTGCAAAAGCGTAGGTTTTTTCAAGAAATATTACAGAAGCATATACTGTTATATGGAAAATAAAACTTCTCTTAAATATTATTTTTTGGAAAAAGCAAGCAGGTATTCTATTCCACTATTTGGGTAGGAGAGATGAAAAGTATTTTCAAAAAAGCAAATTGCAGAAAAGCTGTGATGCCATAAGTTGTTTTTACCTTTAAGTTTACCCAGTCTCTTTGGCAGAGTTGAGAGAATGTAATACTAAGTGCATGATACCAACAGATCATCTCAACAGGACGATAGCAGAGTATATCTTACCAAACAATTATAGAAATGTTATAGGAGTGTGAACTCTCACATATAGTCCAAACAGTTATCTTCAAAATGAACACTTATGTCTGCTGAAATTTTAACAAACATTTTGCTTTCTTGTAAGTTACAAAAATTAACATTAAGATTTTTAGGACAAGATGGTGCTCTTTTCATATATGCATTTCTTCACCTCATTAACAGTTTATTCAGTTACACTAAAATTAAAGTAGTACTTTTTTCACTGCTTTTAACTGATACGTAAAATGTTACATAGTGCTTTCAAGAGCAGCACTTTAGGTAACAATTGTACTATCATGATTCCCTTTTGCCAGGCAGGGACAGTGAGGCACAGAGGTGAAATGACTCGCCCAAGGTGGCAGGGGTGGGGCAAGACAGGGCTTGAGAGCTGCTGCCCTGGTTCACAGAGCTGTGTGCAGGAATCTGCCAGGTGTAGCTACACTGAACTGCACTGCTTCCCAGGGAAAAGGAATCAGTTTTTAAAGGATAGTAACTAAGAGGCTGATTTTTTTTCTTTGGGAAGGTTACAGGAGTCAGGAACAGCTACGGAAAAGAAATAAACATATGGGAAGAAACTAAAATGTGTTTTCAGCAGCTTTTTATTGTGTTGTCTAACCACGAAGCTGTTAAGTGTTCAAAAGCTTTTACCCCTTAGTAGATTATGGGGATTTCAAAACCCCATAAATATTACTTATCTAGGGACAAGGATGTCTCCAGGCATTCTGAAACACACTGTTTCTAACAGTTAAACTGTACAAATATCAGTGTTGTTTTAAAACTGAATGTTAGGGTACTATCCCATTTTACCTGACTGACAATCAAATTGATGAAAATTGAATAGATTAGATAATTAAGCCTTTACTGTGTAGTTCATTAATTCAGAAGGCTAAAAATCCATCCCCTCATAGTACAGCATCCTATAGCACAATATGTCAAGAGTCCCTCATGAAACAGAAAGACACAATAAATTCAGGTTCATTTTGCTCCTGGGTCAGTTGTGGCATGGGCTTGTGCTGTTCTTGTAAAGTTTGTACATCTTTGCACACTTTATTCAGTGATGTTCAGAAATCAGAGCGTTACACAAACCACTACTTATTTAAACTAGAATAGAACAGAACAGCTGGGTGAACTTTGTTAGCCCAGTTCTAGCAGCCAATCAAACAGGCTGGGTGTGATCTCTCTGTGCTCCTCACTGAGCTTGCAGTACTGCACCACGGCTTGGAAGATGTCCCCCACCTTCCAGGACTTCCGCTGAACTAACTGCACGACATCTAGGAACTAAAGAAAGGTAACCACAATGAAATACACCTGGGATATGGTGACCATTTTCAAAGGTTTTGTGGAATGCATACACAGAAACCCTTGTTACCCTTTGCAAATGCACAGCTGCACGCAGGAGTGGACACCATTCAGTGCACAGCAAGGTTCCTGTTATTTATAAAAACTTCATTTCTCAAGTTCCACAGCTCCCCCAAGACTGATGGGCTCTCATGACATTTTCTAAATTAACTGCTTCTGTCAATTATTTCTTATTTATTGCAATGAAAGTAAAAACAAACAAAGTCAGTTTGATAAAGGATCACTATTTGCCATGTTATCAACAACTCACTGTCAAAATAATGGAAGTGTGATTATCCATATTAAAAAATATTTTTGCATTACCACTAGCTGTACTTTATGTTTAATTTTCTGTATTTCCATATATACATCCCATAGTACTTTAAATATTCAAATAGTACTGGTGAGAGGGAATTGCATGTAAAATTTTGTCACATGAAGACATTTATTACAGTTGTGTTTTAAACACAGGCAATATCTATGTTTGACTTTTTTGAAAAAAAATTATTTTCCAGAGAAACCAGAGGTTAAATATATGTTGTTAAGCAGCTGTAAAAAAACTCCTGAGTTTTGTCCATTTGGTACTTAATAATGGGCTTCGCATGGTCATGCATCTGGTCCCTTATTCTTCTGAAGCACATAAATGAAAGTCAAAGCTTTTCACTTTTTGAATTTCTTGATAATTAGTTTGCTCCTTCTGTTTCCAGTTTTAAAGCACAAAAGATTGTTTCTCTAGTTAGTGTAGCTGTTTGCTATTTACATTCTGCAGCCTAAACTTTTCATATGTATTTTTATGATATTTAATAGGCACATGATTTCCAAGAATGCTGTTGTAGGCAGGATCTGCTTCATTATTCTCTAGTGTATTTTTGCAATTGAATTAACTGTTTGCTAAAGCACATGGGTAAAGCTGACAGCTGTTTCTTTAATTAGATGCAATTTGGACTGTTGCTGTTGAATGCATTTTAAATTATGTTTATGATTCCCAAATGCATGTACTCAAGAAAATCAAACAATATCTCTACTACTCAAAATTATCTTCCCATACGTGATCAAAATACTGATTTGTAATTTTTTTTTCATTAATTGACTTAAATACTGACATGTTTTTAAGTCTTATAGCTTAAGCTCTCTCTTGCTGATCTTGGAAATGGGTCTCTTTTGGTCTTTCCTTATATGCTGTGGTTGGTATTTGGTGGGATCTACAAAGGAGCACCAGCTGATCATTCAGGAATAGAAAGAGTTTGCACTTCTTATGGCCGTTTCGGACTTCAGTGTTGCTCCTGGCTCTGGCTTGGACTGACACCTCAGGAGGTTTCTCAGTGATCTGTGTCTGTCTACTCTCTCTGGAAAGAGACTTCTGCTCTAAAAAGCTGTATCCCCAGCTTAAGCAATTTATGAACAGCCAGGCACAAGTTCAGACTGACCTGAGGCTGCTGTAATTGCTGTTATAGGCAAGACAGAAGCAGCATAAGGACTAAAAATCTTATGTCCAAACGATGTCTCACATTATAGCGACCAAGTAGCAGAACATTGTCTGCAGCAGAACATGTGAGGTCTACGCACAAATGTTTTTTAGTTTTATTTTTTAAACCTTTGTACTTAAACTCCATGTAAAACCACGTGCAGCTTTTCAAATTCAGCCACATAAAGGACTCTGTTAATTCTGCCTTGGGCATTAGTATTTAATCTATCATTGATATGAAAACGTGAACAGATTTGTCAAAGCATGCTATAGAGACTTTGGAGAAAGTCTCATGGTGACATTTTCTTATGCCATAGACAATCTACTTCACATTTCACATACATTAAGTTCTGACACACCTGTCCTCTCATTCCTTTCTCTCATAAACAGTAGTGTTGCCATCTTGTTGTAATAAAGATGTTTTTGCATCTCTTTTTAAGCTCAATAACTTCAATAAATCATAACTGATACAACAGACATTAATAGTATGCCCAATTCTGTAAACACTACCTTTTCAATTCTTTTTTCCTGAGATTTCTTAAAATAGATAGTTGGAATTCCGAGTTCAGAAGCAGCTATCCACTGCAGGGTGGCTCGCAGCTCCACATCAGGGCACTCTGGTTCCAGATCAAAGTTTATCACCAGGAGGTCCTTTTGACAATTGGCTGTTCCCACTGAATGCTCAGAAGTACTTTCTGGAAAAATAATCCCATCAGTTACTATGCAATTATTTGTGATATCTTCAAACTGTATGTTTTAATAGATATGGTTCAACTTACCCTCATTGTTTTCTGTCTGTTCTTTAAGGAAAACCTTTTCTTCTACTAATTCACTTAGAAACAAACAACAACAACAAAGCTTATTAGTCATACTTAGGAACAGTCTACAATATTGCTTCATGATGAATAAATTTCTCCCTCAATGCAAGACCTAGAAAACTGCAAGAAAAAGGTTATATAAGATGAAACAATAAAATGCTGAATATATTTCATTATTTAATCTCTGAATCAGGAAAAAACTTAATTGCAGCATTTTTCCGTAGCAGGATGAAGTACTTTTATTAGTTATGTCATGTACTATGTTTCACCAGAATCTGTGTATCTTTACAGTTCACAAAATGACGCAAATGACATTATGGTAAGACACAGCAAGTCTCATAACCTGGGTGGAAATGCTGAATTTCCAATGTCTGTATTTTGCTGTGACAATTTTCTGACGTCACTGACTTCAGGAAGTTCCCATGTTCAGTATGTGATGTACAGTCTGTTTGTGCAGTGGGTGTGCCCTGGCTGCATAATGACATTCACGAGCTGGCAGGCTGTACCAGGATCTTTAGGCAGGATGTACTTGCACATCTCTTGATAATTGAATTGCATGTTCAGTAGAAACATTCCCAGAAACAATAGGTAAGATGTACTGTGGGCCAGATTATTATTGTTATTATTATTGGAAAGAATGCTATTGGGTTTTTATAAAATTGCTTTTAATTGATCCTTATTTGCTTGACCTTCCTTGGTATTACAGTAGAGTTTTGATAATATTTGAAGTTATTCAGAGAAGAGGGTTCAACAACAGAAAACTGGTACCACAGAGAACTGCCTTTTAGACAGGGTGGTTGATGGATTTGTGTTCTCAAGGGATCCACCTGACTGGATTTTCCTGTAATTTTTCACTGTCTGGTGCCCTCACTCTGCACAGACACCTGCACGTGCTTTTTCTTGAAACCATGGGCAGGCACAGCAGCAGGTGCAAAGCAGGGCTTGGCACAGTTTTGATGGTGCAAATGATTTGCAGTTAAAATTGGACTAAACATCAAGTCTCACTTCAGTGACTACTTACTTAATCATAGGAGAAGATGGCACGTTCTCCTGATAAATTTCCAGGTCCATAATGCCAAGACTGCTAGTTGTACTGCTGTTGCCATTGCTGACAAAGCAAAAGTTTAAATATTAGTGCCAAGCTGTGCTGAACATGTCTCCATACATCTTCTAAAAATTTATATCTGTACAAAGCAAAGTGAGGAGGAGCCCTATTCCACAAAATCAATTGTGCTCAGCAAGTGGTTCCCTGAATGAAGCACACTGGTCTGCTCCAAGTAATGAGGCTTTTATTAAAATAATTCTAGACTGAGCATGTATCAAGTGCATCAATGCATCAAGTGATGCTGTAAAGTGGAGGGAAAAAAAATGGACTCTCTCTCCTTGTAAATGGCTTATGCAATTGACACTTGGTCTCAAACAAAAACAGAGTTTGCCTGAGCCCTTGAAAAGATGGATTAGCAGGTACAGAGATGTCTTGCAAGAGACCTGCAAAGATCCAGCTCCCTCTGAACAGGGGGAGTTCAAGCAAGGCACTGGCTGCCCATCATACACTTACCTGTCGGGTGAGTCCACACTGGTAACCAGCAGCAGTTTCAGTGTATTACATCACACCCCAAAATACTATTTGGGATCTGATGGAACCCACAGGTACAGAGATGGCCCCTCATGTTTCTGACTACTCTGAAAGATTGAGATTTTAATCCAAGCCAATACTCATTGGGACCACAAATACACAAGAAGTATTCTCTTTGGCTTCTTCACAAGGATGAAGTAGCACACCTGATGATATTTGGAAAAAATATTACTAGTTCACTTTATAACATCTTTATAAATGTGACAGTGAATGTTTATGCAGATACTGTAATAGTCTCATGGACAGGTTGTGCATTTGCTGGCTGCCAAGTCAATTACCATGAACAAATTCTCTGTTGCAAGTCACAGTGAACCATTTAATTTTTACTGAAAAACCAACTAATAGTATTTTCCCCTACATTAGAGGGATTGATTAGACAGTTCCTTTCCCCATCAGGGTGTTCTGAGACATTGTCAGCATGCCATGCATTCAGACTTGCTGTAGCAATTTCTGTTCCAGTGCAGAGCTGAAAGGTGCAATACTTCAGCTCACTCAGACGAAGGACTTTGTTAAAGGTTGATACTGTAATAACAGGATGAATGTTCAGCTGCACTGACAGCCATGTTTTGTTCAGTAATTTCAGCCAGCCAACAGTGCTCTCTGACAGAGACTCTTTCTTTTCCCTGCTTCATTACCATAATGTCTTCCCTCCTTGTCATCTTAATACTCAAGATAAAGATGTAATTACTTGACAATATTTTAAAACATAGTCTAGAGCATGTGAAGGGAAAACCTTACTCAATTTGATGCTGTGAAAAGGTTGAAGTCTAACTACCATTACTCTATATGAATTCTAAGGACTAAATAACATTTTCAAACATTTGTCCTGACTTCAATTGGAACAAAATCAGAACATAGCAGTAGGAGCTCTTGAATTTATGTCTACTCAGGGAATGATCATCCTCTGTTAATCTGCATCCCTGTGCCAGTCTAAGCAGATCACGGCTTAATCTTTGTTCCCAGTGCATAGATTTCTGGTGAGAATGGCAATCTTGTCAATCTTGGCTAAGGAGGTTCAAAATAAACATCATGCAAACAACAGCAAATAAATTAAAATACAGACTGTAGCAATTAACTTGTCCAGTGGCCTTTTTGCTGTAGGACTGAGACACTTCAGTGGTGCCAGGAGGTTTTCTATTTGTCTGAATTGAGCTACTCACCAATAGTAAAAAGACCTGGCTGAGAATCAGAATGTGGCTAATTTTTTCCCTTACTAAAAAATAAAGAGATAAAGTCTGCCATTAGATGTTCTTTACAGTATTCTGAGTAAATTTTGAGCTGTAGCCTCTCACTGCTCATGCAGGGTAGGCTTGGTGGGCAGACCACACTGTACAGTGAGAAGGGACAAGGTGGGTACCTCAGGGAGCGCTCGCTGAGCTGCAGGTAGCTGCTTGTGTCATCAGGATTGTCCTCATCGTTAGCAAGCTGGGACCAGCTGCCAGTGCTTTCTTCACTGCTGCTGAGATGGGCTGGAAACTCCTCAGCAGTTTTCACCTCTCCTAGGATTTCAGCATCCAATCTGCTCTGAGGACTGTTGCTGGCAGGATGATAGAGAAGGCACACTGATGATGTAATACAGGCAAACAAACTGGTGCCACCAATCTTCAAGCAATGTTGCTCATTAAAGTTAACAAAGCTGAAGAATTACAGACATGCAAAAGACTGGACAAGCTTATAATTTACACACAGAGTAGAGTAGAACATATGGCCTGAGATGCTCTTAAAAAAGTACTTTCTTATGACTGCTATAAATAAACACAAACCCTAGATTTAATTATGCATAGGAAAGTTTTAGCTTGTACAGAAAGATTCAGCATGTATCCTGATCACTGTAAAGATTTATTGCTTAATGCATTTCAGTCAATCAGTGATTGGACTATAAGGTATATGGTACTGCAGAATGACAGCATTTCTGAGAAATATCTATTGCTGCTAAATCCCTGTCCTGCTAATGGACTAATAAGTTTCTTGATAGGATTTTCTGTTTTGGTACAACTGTAGATCCAAAAGAAGTGGAAGTAGGAAAATATTGTGGGTTGTGAATCACTAATGACTCTGAGTCTGCTGTTTCCTTAGGATCTTCACTGCTTAGGCTGGGGAAGGACAAAATATTGCAACAGTCAGAGACCAAACTGAAGATGGAGCCCAGACTAAGTTTAGAAAGTACAGGGTTAAGGGAAAAATGCTTTCTAATTCTGCACACTTGACATATGTCACACATGTGTGTATGCCATATATACGTACACATGCTCCCAACAAACACACACAGAAACAAAAAGAAATTGTATTTTTGCTAAGTTTTTAGAACTAAACTGGTCTTTTGATACAAAGAAAAATAATAATCAATCCCTCCAATAATTATATCACTGCAGTGACAGAATAAGAAGTAAAGCAGGACTGTAGTTTTGTTATAGTCACTGGATAGTCTGCATTTGCAAGTTAGGGATTAAAGCAATGTTATGTTCTGTACTGACAGCCTTCTGCAGGATCTCTTTAGAGAAGTTCTTGCCTTCAGACCTTTATCTGTAGTTATGGTTAAAGCATCTGCCTTCAGTTAAAGCAGGAAATCACACCAGAAATTCTACTGCTCCTGAGTAATTACCTGGATTAGGCATATACTGAGACAATACCTCTTTTTTGCCAAGCTCTCACTCTCAGAAGTTGCTGCATTAATGCCGGATGACAGAGAGATGCAGCCTGTGCAGGGAGAACAGGACTTGCTTGCCTGGGGCTCTGCCTTCCTGGCAGTCAGCTCTGCCAAGCCCCTGTGCCCACTGCCCCTGAGCCCTTGGGCCCAGAACTCTGCCCCTGCACTCTGACATGTGAGCACTGAGCAGCCAGGCCACAGGGCAGGGGTGTTATTCAAGTTCTTGGTACAGGAGAGGTAGCTCCTGATACCTGGTTCAAAACACAAGATATTTGTGTAGGCGATGTTTCTCTTGGCATTTTGGGTTTTGTTTGATTCATTATGCAATTGCATCTCACACCAGCGATGCTTTGAACTGACAGTTCCCCACTTGTGAACAGTCACTTGGAACAGTTTCTGTGTAACTGTGACAGGACTGGCTCTGTTGCACTGCCTACGTACAAGAAACAGCTTTTTTTCATTGCTGAAGGCCTGCATGGCTTTTTTTCCTCCTAACTGACTCTATGTCTGCTTCATATTTTGCCTGCAGTCCTATGTGCCTGTATCTGAACTATCAAGTAATTTCGTGCAGTAGGAGTGGATCAAGGCAATTTCTACCAATGCTTTTATAGGTACATTATATGTATTTTTAGTTTTCACTTCAGCCTAGACTTAGTCCAGACAGCCACGCCACAAATGGTTCAGATCTGTGAAGAACCACTGGGGGCTTTGCCTTCCCAGCAGGGATATGGCACATCTGGAGAGCACTTGGGCAGCTGCTATTTGCTTTTTAAGAACTCTGCATTTCATGCTGCAAATGAGGCCAATGGACAGAAATGGAGGCAAGCTGAACTGCACAGCATTGCTGAGCCAAGATGCTCTGGCAGGTGTAGCCTCTGCTTACTAATTCTTCCCTACCAATACTATTGATTTAACCATGTCACAGCCATGCTAGGAACTCTGCTTCAAAACCAGAGGAAAAGTTATGAAAGGGCTCGTAAACTGCAAAAATAACTTCATTTTCAAGCAGTCAAGATTCCAAATAGGTGGATTTCTAAATTTATCTTACTAAAAGCAGGTTGCATTTTAAGGAAGAGGAAGATTAGTGGGGGAGAGTCAGTATGAAAGACTAGTGACACCATGGTAATTATCCACCTAATTGCTGCCATACACAGGGAAGTACTTACAATCTATCTACTTTCTCACTTAAAGTGAGAAAGCACTTGTGCTTTCCAACTTCAAGCAGAGCTTTTTCAAAATGCCGAAACACAGCACTGTCTAGAATAAAATGAGCTACAAAATGGTTTCTGACACCAGCACCTGCACTCTTTCTGCCACTTTGAGATAATGGGGTGCTGCAGTGCTCCAAGAGACTGGCAGTTTAGATACCATTAAAGTAATAGATAGGATGAAGTACAGTGATAAAGAGGAAATGCCCTGAGAGAGAGCATTCCCTTCACCTCAGAGGACCCACAGCAACCCTCTGCATTTGCACTGCACTCTCATGCTGGCTCACACCACTTTACCTTAACCAAAGCAAGCTACAGACTTCCTTACAAAATGAGTACAGCTGTAAGGAGAGGGTGGTAAGCTGCAATGTAAATTCTATGAAACTACAACAAGATAAAATGCTCTTCTTTTCCCCATTTAAATTATACCAGAGAAGTATTGAACTAAGAAGTGAGTGCTACTTTTATTCTTTTATTTCCTTCACTAAAGAATTTTTATTACTTGTAGCTCCAGACTGTAAACACAAAGTTAAACTTCAAGCTCTCAGAAGTCTGGTCTTGCTTCCAGGTACACAAAATGTCACTTGCAACAAGCACAGCAGAGAACTAAATGTCAAATCCTGCTATCTTCTGTTACACACTAGCACTGATTTTTATTTATCTATTTTTTAGTTCAGATACCAGCCTGCACTAAATGAAAGTTTAAGCTTTTGTCCATATTTTCTGTCTTATGGGAGACTTAAATGTCTGTAGGGAGAGAAATTCTCTCTGCAGTATTAGATTTAAATTTTAAAACCATAATGTCATACTCAATATAAGTTTTCTCCATAAAGTACCACTGTGACACATGATTGGGCAATTTTATGCCAAAAGAAACCTGTAGTCAAAACAAATAGCCAGCTTATTTCTTTAAAAGTACCGCTCTTATCTTCTTCCTTTATCAAAATAACTTTTACTGGGAAAACAAAACAAAGACCAAAGCAATGTGCTGATTTGCTGTTTTGTCACTTACCTATTTACTGGGGAACTGGAAACCATGTGTTTCCCATCCAAAGCTTCTGGAGGCTTTTCTTTGCTTTGATGCCCCTTTCCAGATGGGCCACATGAAGCTAATGACTCTGAGTCTTTATCTGACTCATCTCGTTGATCAGTTTCTATCTGAATTAAAGGCACTTCCCTGAGCTGTCCTGCAGGGAGGCTTCCCGGGCTCTTCACATGCTCTTTTTTCCCATCCAAATTTACTTCCTCCATTTTGGGTTTGGGCTGTGTCTGGGTTGTGCTTTGGGGATGTTTGCTTTCCAGCATGTGTTCTCGGCTTGTATAATCAAAGGAATCCTGCTGGACAACAATTAAACTTTTACCACTTTCAACAATATTTGCAGCCAGTCTTTTTGCATATTGTTCCACATGTGGTGGAGAATCACTGTAGAACTGGTCTGCCTCTGTAGCCTCTGCCTCGTCTGCTATGATTTTGTTCTTGCGCATCAGTGACTCGATGGAACTGGCCCAGGTCTCGTGAATCAGCATGTCTGTGATCTGGTCAGTCTTGCCTCTCTGGTACAGGCAGGAGTCAGACTTGCAGAGCCCTGCAGAAGCCACGGTACTGACGGGCTGAACGCTTAAGGAATCTTGGCGATGATGGGCGAACCCATCTAAAGAATTTGCTTTGACTGGGATGTTCACTGTAAGCCTAGAGCCTGAGGATCTAGTGTCAGGCATTGACGACTGCCTAAAGCAGAAAGGCGACCGTAGAGAGGGTGCCAGCAAACTGCCACACCAGTCCTTGCAATTCCGAGGGGATGGTGGGTTATCTTTATTTTCCTTTTCGATTTCTCTTAGCATATACCTATAAAACTCTTCTGTTATACTTTCTGTGCTGGATTGTTTAGATGGGCAACTTGGTCTTACATTAAGATGGCCATTTTTCTTGGCTACCTGTTGCAAGGCAGAAGTTAAGATATTGTTCGCATTTTTTCCTGCATAATAATCCAGTAATAAATCAAAACCTCTTCCTTCGTTTTCCATCTGGTTCACCATAAATCTTGAAAATTCATCTGTAATGCTTTCACAGCTAGACTGCTTTGAGATAGAACTTGTCTGGCTCAGAGAGTGACCAAAGCTGTTTGTGAGGCCTAGGGTGTTGAAAGAGGCTTTGGAATCTGAGTCCTCCTCTGGTATGCTCTCACAGCTTGAGGCCTTGGCTCGGCTCCACCTTTCACAGTGCAGTCTGTTCCTGGGGTGGTTTGGGCCTTGCCATATGCTATCAACCATGGAGAGTTCGGTGAGGTTCATGATCTTGGCAGCCACTTCATTTGCAAAGAGATTAACCGAATCTGGTGTGTCCTCAAGGTTTATAGATTCATCTACTACCCGATTCATCAATTTTTCCTTTAGCTCAGGATGCTCATCTGTTTTTCTTTTGATCTCACTAAGCCGAGGTGCCCTGTGCTTCCGAACCACAGAACCATTGTTATGGGTTTCCTTCTTCCTTTTCATGGTTCTGCATGATAAACTCTGGGTCATGAGATATTCATTGCCTCTCTTCCATGCACAGAACCAGGGTTGCTTGCCATTTGAATTTTCTAGACAAATGGCAGCTATTTCTGTTGCCATAGAGACAACTGTTTCTGCCAATTCTTCTGCAAAGTCTGTTATACAATATTTGTCCCTTGAATTTTTCACCTGTAGTACCGGCTGAGAAGGAAGCAAGACATGATTTCCTAACAAAGACAAGCTAAGTTGAACATCATTATTTAGCACGGAATCACACTTAATCTTGGCTTGGTTTTCTGTATGTATGGTGACACTGGAAGACAGCTGTTCTTGAACACCGTGCCTGCATTCACTGTTTGCAAAGGTATTTTCCCTGTCTGAAAATGATCCATAGTCTTTCTTCTGATGATGATTGTTATTCTGGTTTGGGGATTTGTAACAGTCTCGTGCAGCTCTTTTTAGGTATCTTTTCTTGGGAGATGTTTTTGCACCAAGTGTGTTATGCGCTGTATCTCCGCTTGGTTCCAAATCACTGCTATTTACATCTTTGATATTACTCTTGCAAGTGCTTGTGACCTTTTCAAGATCTTTGCTAGTACTGGTGCTGTAGGACATACCAAATGGCTTAGCAGCAGAGTGGTCAAGGGGGCTGTGTGAAGTTCCACTTGCTCTTGCCAGTGTTGGCCATCTATCTGCCCTTGTTCCTTTCTCTGCTTTTGTGCCCTCAGAAAAGAGAGGAGAACACTCTTCAACTTGCCTTATGTCATTCATCTTCTTGCAAGTGAAATATATTATATTAAAAAGCAACTCGTTTGCAGTCTCTGTGAAAATGTCTTGTGTACTTGAGCCATCCTCTGAATGGGCTTGTAGCTGTCTCTTCTTCCTAACCTCTTCCACAGAATGTCGTAGAATAATACTGGATAAGTTTTGCGCAAGTTCATCCCTGATTACTCCATCAGCACGTGGAATATGTGGTCTTGCTGCTGTTTCAATAATTTTCCCATTTATGGATTCCATAAAATGCCCTACATTTTCGTATGCGTTGGGTTTTGTCAGAATTACGGATGCCTCTTTGAGAAGCACCTCTGCAATGCTCTCATTCAGCTTCTCCATGCTGCTTCCTACAGCTAAGCTGCAATGCAGAGTAATGGCTGCAGAGGCCTGAGCAGCAGACAGAAGTCCACTGGAAGTTGCAGGGTACTTCTCCTCCTTTGTTTCCCCCAGACCACAGATGGCTACAGCACTTGCTACCTGAGTCATGCCACACAGTGCAGATGGGAACGAGTATTCCGTGCCAGCAGAGTTGTCAAGGAGCTGTAAGGATGCTGTGTGCACCTCTTCACTAGCAAGCACTCCACTTCTCAAGTCTGTGACTTCCTGGTCCCAGCAGAATTTTTCTGCAGCCTGGGGACTGGAAATGGTTCCAATGACAGTGGCTGCACAAGCCAGAGCCACTTCCAGGGCGCTTTGGTCAGGTCCATTTGAATGCTCTTCCTCAGAGTAATCTGAAACTTCAGCAGAGCTTTCTTCCTCAGCCCAGTGGCTCAGACTGGGGAAGGCAGATCCTGGCCAGTCAGGTACGTTCTCAGAACTGTCTGGACTTTGCACTATGACGATCTTTGGAAGTTCATTCCATGATCGGGAAGCAGACACATCTTCTGACTTACAGGAGCTTCCGACAGAGATGCTGACTGCAGCCTCCTCACTGAAACTGGGTTGAGGCTGTGACAGTCTAATGAATGCATCCTGCAGAACAGATTCTGCTAAATTTGTGGCGTACTGACCTGTGGTGGCCTGCTCATTCTGGGTGGGAGGATCAGTCTTCTTGACACCTGCACAATCTTCCCCATCTGTCTTGCTGCTGTGTTTCATTGTGGGGTCACCCCGAGGCTCCGGCTCCTCTTTAGCCATTTTGGTTACAGATGCATGTTCTAACATGAGTGCTGAGTTTTCAACCTCACTAGTCAAATTAGTAAATGATGAAGTACCTTTTCCAGCTAATTCCTTCTGCCACAGTGTTTCCTGGTCTGACTTATCTTCAGGTTGTGAGATGCCATCTTCAGCCACAACATTCACAGTCTCAGAGACCTGAGTAGCTGCATTATCTTTATTAATGCAGCTCCCTTCAATAATGAACGGCAACCTGGCTTTTCTATAGTGAATGTTTTCAAATCCCTTTCCCTTATTTTTTTTTACATCTGAAGATGCTTCTGAAGGATTTAATTTTTCATGACCTGTTGGGCAAAATAAAAAATTAGTTTTTACAGAGTAACTTGTGACTTTTAAAAGAAAAGATGTGCACAACTTTGTACTCCATTACAGCTCTGTAGAAGTACTGCACAGCCATGTATCTTGTCTTTGAACAAAAATTTAAAAATATGAATGGCTGTCCATTTTCTAAATTACATATGCGTGAATTAACATCAAGTGTAATTTCTGTGAGGATTGTTATAGCTGTTTTGCAGTATGAACAACAGCAGAATTATGCTCAGTCCCCCTGCTTTTACCAGCTTTGTATTCATCAGCCTCGTTGTCATCCTCGAGGTGCTCAGAGGCCGTAAGGAAATCTTCTTCTATTGAGGACACGGAGCAGTTTGTGTCATCCTCAGGCTTTAGGACATGAGTTTCTATCTGCAGCTGCCTCTCCTGAACGAGCTCAAGTCCAATCAGAAACTTGTTTATTTCAAAAATGATGCAGCTTGCGCTGTTCCTCCTGTCCCCCCTCGCACACTGAACCAAGCAGACATCTGCCAGCCAAGGACACTAGAGGGGAAAAGAATCTCAGTTATTCAATTAAAAAAATAAAACTTATTTTAACCTTCCCTCTCTATAAATATCTCAGGAATGTTCTGTTGCAAAGATGCAATATGATTTGTCATTTCAATGTTAGTAACAGTGCGCAGTTACATGTATGCCAAAATAAGATTTCTTGGACTGACAGCTTTTGTTATACAAGTGTTTTAGTAGAAAACCCAGCTGTATCATAGGGCATACTTGGCAATTTTGTTGAAATTGCCAAGTTGTTTGTTTTCAATCAACTTGTTTTAATGAAAAAGACTTATTTGATGTTAGTCATTTGACATGCTGCTATTAATGACCTCACGCTACTCAGTGTTACCACTCTGGAGGGACTTGTTTGTGGGTATGAGTTCCTTTCCAGGGTCATTTCTGTTACAGTGCTTGTTTGAAGACAGCCCTGTAAATAGCAGCTGATAAGATTGTGAAGAGCAGGTCACCTTTAGATGTTGCAACAGACTATGTTTAAATGGTGCTTTATTTTGTTTCTTTGCTGCTCTTCCTCTCATTCTCTCTTTGTCCAAAACTCAATTTTTCAGGATGATACAACCTTCCACTCGAAATGGGACTCCAGTGAACAGTGTGCTCAGCCTATATATAAAACTGCCTTCTCTAGAGAAGCTGTACAATTAACTTGAAAGTTGTACAAAAACTGAAAGGAAGGAACTCCTGTTACCCTCATTTTACTGATATTAAAACAGCTGGACATTTATACAATAGAGCTTAGTCGATGTCTCTGCATGGGACTGTGCTTGTTGTATGGATGTACCCTGAACCAAACCCAAGCTTTTGCAGCTTGTGATGTGCTTTGAACTCAGACTCCCAGGAAAGAGCCAGCCTGGGTGGGACCAACTGTGTATTGGACTGAGGCAGAAGTTTTAGGCCATGCAAAAGATGCCCTGGACCCCCAGGGAATTTGCACAGAATCTAACATAAGGTGACCCCATCCTGGACCTTTTGTCTTTAACTGTGAATGCAACTAAAGTGTCTATTAATAAAGAGAATGGGATAAGTTATGCTGGATTAACATGTTTATTAGCTTGGTCTTCCTTTCCACCTAAAAATGTGTCTGAACAGAAAACCACACAAATTAGTGTATTAAAACAGAAAAGACAGATTAGATAGCTGCTATGAAATTTAATCAGGCTTGAGCATGCACCATATTGTGAAAAATGTTTTGAAAAACAGATGCAGCCTTAGATCAGACATTCCCCTGCTTCTTCCCCAGTCCACAGTTTGTGGGGTTGTACTTGTGAAAATGGCTTGAGGGGGAGCGGCATAAAAATCCTTTTACAAAAACTCCGCCAGTCACCTTAAAAAATAATTTTTCTGAAAGCCAAACAATAGGTTGACTGTGGCATATCTGGCCAATAAATCTCATTCAGTCTCAATGCAAAGCTTTACTTGACAGACATTTATTTAGTTTCTGTTTGTCTCTTGCCTCCACTCTCTATAAGAGGGCTGTTAGTGTCTGTAGGCTTGTGGAGACAGGGCGTGACTTGGATATTTCACTTACCTTGTTTGGGTCTCACACCACCCCTGTGTGTATTGCAACATCTTGGGACATGGGGTTTGCAGTGCTCCTACCACAGCCTTATGCTTGTATTTGTTAAACGTTTCTAAATTCATCCATTAGTCATGAGTGGCAAGAAAGCTCATTAACCAGGTAATTGCTCTCTTTAATGATCAGCTTATTGTTACACCATAAAATCCAATGATCTTTGCAATAAAGCTGTGATAGGGTCTGCTTCAGGAAGGCTTTTGTACACAAGGTCATTTCAGTGAAAGTTCCCCACTTTTCTTATCTGCAGCAGATAAACCTGGCAATACCTGTTCACGTTTTAAATTTGTTGAGATGGTTTTTACTACAGGGTAACTCTGCAGCTTTAATGAAGTTGAGAGATGAAGATGGGTTGGGAATGGAAGTGGGAAATGGCAAGACCACTGGAAAGGGAGTCTGTAGGAGCTGTGCCCTGGCCCAGCTCTATGCACAGAAGCATCACCTTTTTCCTTTCCCCTCTGCTGCCCTTCTGCTACTCTTGGAATGTGGGCTTAAGAATCAGTCGTGCCTGCCTCCCCTGAAGGACCGAGTGCTAATGTGGGCAAAAGCATTACCAGCTGCAACCCAGACATCTGCAAGATCCAGAGGGAACAGCAGGATCTCTTTGCTGTCTTTGTGTACATGGTGTCCTCGCACTGTGCACCACACACTCAAATCTGTCTGCCAAAGGCTGTTGTTTGTACCTTTGCAAACTTCCACTCATCTCAAACTGATCTCAGGTCTTTGCTTTCAGGTTCCTTTTTCCCATTTTCCAAATTCCATCCTTCACAAGTATGATGTGATCTTAAAGATGAGTTTGACTCCTACCTGGGGAACCTCATAATCGGCCTGAAGGTTTCCTGATGTCAATCCACTCAGCAGGACTATTTCATTTTCCTTTGGTGGCTGAACGTTCATCGAACTGATGAGTTTGGGGAGAGTGGGTGAGACATTGATCAACTTCTGTAGTATGAAACAGAGATTTTGCTCTCAGGTAATGAAGTCTGAGTTGCGCAGTTATACTCATAAGTATTAAAATGAAATATCAATAATAGGCATCCTTTTAGAAAGCTCACTTGAATGTATTACTTCAAGTAGATTAAGAATAGAACTGGCAGCATTAAAATGCACATTCTTTCTTTTGAGACACCAGACAAGGATGACAGTATAAACTTTTGCTCAAGTGTCCAGCAGGACGATCTGCCATCCCTCATACTGTCATGTGCTAAACAGCTTGACTGGATTGGTGCATCTAAATACTTCCTATTACATGTGAGTTCCTGAGACTGTGAAACCAAGTGTCTCTCTCATGGTCTGAAACACAAAAGCTTCAGTAGGTATGGTAATGAGAACAGGGCAAACATTTCTGTTTTTCTCCAGGCATATGACTAGCAAGAAACCAGTGGAAGTTACTTGGAAATTGCCGACCAAATCAATGCAATGCTAAACATGGAACAGCAAAGATATTGCAGATACATGAAATATGCTTTTTTTTTTACTGTTACACTGCCCTCATGACCTTCCACTTGATACAATCACTCTCTGTATGTTACGTATTTTTTAGAGACAAAAGCAGTAATAGTCACAGCATCAGTGATGCTATACAGGAGATCTGTATTGCCCCAGGCATGTGCAGGGGACATTTGTGCTCCCTTGTGTACAAAGGCCAGGCCAAAAAGACAATACCTACTCTGAGAGTGCAGTTCTCTCTGCCAAGGATCTTGCTGTCCTTGTTCTGTGAACAGAGAACCAAAGCTGACCCCTTAGAGCAGGAGCAGAGTAAATACCACCTCTATTTTCTGCACCACCACGGCCCATGTGTTAGTGCAGAACATGTGGCAAAGCCCTTCAAGGAGTGCAGATTTGGGTACCCAGCCATCTGCTTTAGTTACTAACCAACGCAACAATACTTCACATTTTTTCGTTTTCATCCTCAAACTATTAAGCTTGCAGTACTGTTATTTTTCCTTGGATTGAGTTAGATATAATAAAACTTTCTGGCTTAGTAAAAGCTAAATCAGTATTAGGAAACCACTTTTCAGAGGACTGATCTTCAGATGAGACTAAGTATTTTTATGTGACATAACTGAATTCAGTGCTTCAATTCAGTTTGATGTTTCACTGTAGCATAAAAAGCTCTCTTTTTTTTTATATAACCTTTCTGCTATCACAAACGCTTCCTGAAGTATCTCTATTTTTCTATTGCCTAAATTGCCACATTTTATCAGAATTCTTAGGTAGGAAGTTATAGCAATTTACATATCTTTTACTTCACTTCATTACTTTTTCTTCAGAAAAAAAAAATTAGTCTGGAAGCAAAATTATTTTGCACAAAACCCCCCAATTTAACCCATTCCAAGGTTCAATCAGTAATACAAAATCCTAATGGTACCTATTAGTAAATCAAGTACCTGCTGGTAAATAGTTATGTATTTCATATGAACAACTGTGTTAACATCTTCAAAATTCTTCTAAGAAATGGTTTCACCACACCAGTGTATTGTATAAAATTCCATGCCACTAATTTACAAAGCTTGCTTATTATACACAAAAATGGGAATGAGGGAGTTACCTCTTGGAAAAGAATGCATAGCACCCGTGCTAGCAGGGAAGTTTTATTACCTACACTGAAAACTGAGAACAGCTGTCTGGTTCTAAGATTGAGGGAGAAACTTTTGGTGTTTCCTCTTCTAGCTTTTGTTCCTCAACAAACACTGTAAACAATAAAACCACTGCATTTTAGAAAACAACCAGGGCTTCTGTGGCTTCAGTAAAGTAAAACCTCTCAAGCTGCTCTGCACAGTTATCCTGCTGATTCAACAGAAAAACAATTTTGCTGCAAGATGCCATATTTAGTTTAGACAACTGAATTTTCACAGATCCAGGATGCAGAAAACAGAATAGAAAAGCTGTTCCTGCTAACAAATGACTTGCAGGAGGCATCAGGGTGCGAGCACTGGTTGTTCTATGAGCTAAGTGTTTCCAGCAAATGAACTATGATGGTTTATCCAACGAACTCCCTGGGTACTGCCAGGAGATCCTACCTGTGCTCACTCACTACATATTGTTTCTGTATTGGTGTGTCCTTTCTTTAAAACATAACTTCTGCAGATCTAAGGGGTTTTTCTGGAATGGTATGTATTTTAAATATCATATCATGATGTAGTTTGTCTCAGTGCTTGTAAAATAACCTAACTTTTATACTGTTTATTTCCCTTTTCCTACCCTTGTAACTTTCAGTTAAACAGATCAAACACCTTTAGTTCTGTTTTATCTAGGACTCCCCCCCGCCCAAGAGCACATCAACTACCTATGCTGGAGTTTGAGTAAGATAGCTCAGCTGAACAAGGCCTAGATGAGTGGAAGATTTTCAGAGGCTTTTTGGTCATAGGACAGAGAAAGAAATCAGAAACTAATGGCAGAGCAGGACACCAGAAGCTCGTTTCATGTAGTATTATGCCAATTTAAGAAAAAATGTACGTATGACATGTCCATGATCTCTTCTCTGATAAAAGCAAGAAATCTACTCATACAACTGCAACAATCCATCACCAATTTCTAGGATGGGAATAAGGAATAAGAAATGCTATGTAACATAGTCCAGTGTTGAGACAATTTCAGATTTCTTATGCATTGCTCTCTGTAACGCTTAAAAATCTAGGGTTGGCTTTGATTTGCTCATAGAATTTTAATCTGTATTTTACTGGGGAGTATTGGCCTGAATAGATCCACTGTGCATGTTTTTAAGACCTAAACAGTTACCTGTTTCACTTGCTCATCACTGCAATCATCTCTGTTGGCATCTAAATTCACAAAACAAACCTGTAATGAGAAAGAAAAAGAAAAAGCACTTTATAAAGTTGTATTAGAGTGGCAGCAACTCTTCTGAAGTCACTATATTTTAATTTTCTAGCCTTGTAGCTGAATCTGTAAAGCCTTTTCCTAGCAGAAGAAAGGTAGAAAGCTTAGTGAAGAGAACAGTGGAGTAGATGTTAAGAAAGGAGGGAAAAAAGGAATGAGTCAGACTTTATGTGTGCTGACAATTGACTTGTTTGATGAATGAGCAAATGTTGCAAATAAACTGTAATACAGAGGATATTAGTAAAGGTAGAGGAAATGTTAAAAATGCATTTGATTATATATCTGATAAATTCTTTGTGCTTGCTTTTCCAATGACTTCTTTTCAAGCACTTGTAAATATTTTGTAAGGGCAGTTGTGAGTTGCTTTTAGACTTTTTCTGGACACCACATAAATATTGGAGTATTTTTCCTAACTTTCCAGAATATCTATGAGAAGTTTAATACTTTATGGAAGTAATTTTTTTAAACTTGGCTCATGAGCCAGTATTCAAAAGGAAGTTTTCCGCACTGCTAACTGGGCACCACAGGTGCAGAACAGCTTAACTGCCTGGTAAGCACCTGATTCACCAGAAAGTTCTACTTTTGATGACAAGGGTTTTTGCCAATTCTTTGATTATTATGAGTTTCAGTGACTGTTTAATGGCAGTGAGACTGACTTAAACAGAAACTTCAGATCTAAAGACCATTTAATTTCTGAAGACTTTTATTTTATTATATGCTTACTGGAAGGCCATTTTCCAATGAGCAAATCCCTCTTCCAGCTCTGAGTTAGAAGCAGGGACTCCAAAACTAGGTTGTCTGTGAAGTTTATGAGAGTTTGGTGTTGTCCTCATTTAACTCAAAACCTAACACAAATTCAAGGTGCAGCTGAAGCCAACACCTGATCCCATATAAATTGCAGATCCAAAATTTATAAAAAGAGCTGAGTGACTACTTTTTTTTCTCTTTTTTTTTCAGTGAAGAGGAAATACTTTCCCTAGTTCCATGTAAATATCCCATAGAAAATGAAAATGCTCTAAATTATCCCCTTCACCAACACCGTTGTGTTAGGCACCCAAGCTCCTGTTGTGTGCCTGCTTTTACACCAAGACAACCCTGACTTCAGTTTATATATGCACATGCCATATGTACAGATTATGACCATCTGCAGTAACAGCCAGCACAGCAGATGGAAAGATCCAGCCAGTGCTCCCATTATAAACCAAAAAAACACCCAGTGAAGAAGAAAGCTTTTTGCCCTTTTAAATAGTTTAATGTCATCTTTAAATGAACTTACAAACATATTTTTCAGCCCTTTTACAATTTTAGCAAAAATACTTCTGTGCCTGATAATGACAACAATCAGGATATGCCACTGTCATCTGCTGAACTTTTACAAAATAGTTATAAACATGTCTAAGCTACAAAACAGTAAAAATACCCCCCAGCAATATAGTATTCTGGTTATGTAATGTCCTAAACATGTTACAGTTGATCAGACAAACACTTCTCCTTCTTTTACTGTGTTTTCATGTGTGGGCATTTCAAATATCAACAATAGATAGTTACCAAAAAGTATTAGAAAATTACACTCTTGATTTGCAGAGGGACTTGCCCACAACAATATAAAATGTGAGTCTGCAGGTGCATGGAGGTGTGTTTGCTTAGGGAATCATTAATTTGGCTCCTGCCAGGGTAGGAGTGTGGGAAGGTGTGGGGCCAGTCCTCTCCAGCACGGTCACCCCATGCTGAAGGCAGGGCTGTAACTGAGGAGCGTTGTGAAAAAGCTGCACAGGAGCAGTTGTGTCTTCAGGGATGTTCCAGCCAAACACCCAATTCTCTGATAAACCTTGGTCTGCCCTCTGCTACCTCCATGGCATGATGGCTCATGACTTTGCTGTGATGACACTGGCACTGCTACCAGTGACACTGAGTGCCATCCTAAAGCAGGCCCTCTCCACGCAGCCAAAGCAATCATCACCTCTGGTTCAGGTGCACATGGCACACAACTCACTAATGCCTCAACAGAAGAAATCTCAATACAAGCAGGAATATCTAGTATTTTAAGTCACATTATCTTTTTTTTTTTTTTTTAATTTAATTGGTTTTCAGAACCTAATGAACTTGCACTATAAAACCTGAGGCAGTACTGAATCCGCTTTCCAAATACACTTGTCAAATTCCATTGACGTTGATTTATTACACTGACAATGCAGTCTTTTAGCATCTGCTGTTCTGTGGATTTTACAGTTTCAATTATACGCAATTTTTAAACAAAAACAGTTTCACAGTAGTGAAAGACACTGACAAACTCATTTACTTTCTCCTTTTGCTGTGAATAGGAGGCAGGACTAGATGGGGAGGTACTGTTACTACAAATTACCTCTATGGTTCCATCCTTGCTTGCTCTGCGCTACTGCTTCCTACTAGGAAGTTCACTGTGAGGATATTTTTGTTGGAGATAATTCATCAGTGGTGCTCAAAGAGAAAATGATCTATTATGAAAAATCTCTCCCTGTTTTCTGCTTACATAATACAAGTTTTAAGCTCTCATTAGCCTGTATTGCTTGATTAACTTCTAGTAATTATCAGGGAAACCTCCACTGAAACAAGGCAAAACAACACTAGAGAACAATTAATAATCTTTAGGATGGAAATACTGCATAAATTATAAAGAAAGAGCCATAGTCGGGTCAGGATTTGCTAACCTCAATTTAATTCTGGTTTGTTTTTTTTTTCTTTGTATCAGATGCAGTTTAGTTTAGCTGTAACCCAACCTTCTCATCACGGTATCTTTAATTGTCAGCCCTTTCCCAGCTACTTCTTTATGCTTCACATCCTTGACTTCCCACAAACACCTTTTCAGTTCCAAAGTGTGTCTGCTTTCCACTTACACTGATCTAGTGTCTGGAAACTATACAGAAACTTCAAGGTATCGCCTTTTTTTTCTGTCTTAGAAAGTACTTATTTTGGAGGGAGAATCACACAAAATTTAAATGGCATTGCATAAGGCAAAAAGGAAACAACCCACCACCCAAATTCAGGCTTTCCACAGTGAGATAGTCACCCACAACTTCCCAGGTGGATGCCAGTATCTACTTTTGGTTCAGTAGTTTTTTTCCAAGTTTAGAAACCCCATTTGCTCGAGAGAGAAAAGTGCTGTTCTTTTGGTGAACATGTACAACTGCACTGAAATGCAGAACAAAGCAGGATGCTACATGTCCTTGAAACATTTAATGCACAGGCACACTGTAAACAGCAGCTCTTGCACTATGCAGATTCTTGTACATCAATAGCACAGATCTGGGGCTGACCCCCAACCTCCCTCTCATCAAACCCTCCAAGCATTTCTATTAGGATAATTCCAGGCAAGTTATCATCACTAACTTGCTAAGCTCTTGAAGAGGTCTTTACTTTCCAGGATCATGTAAACAACAAATGGAGAAACTTTCGTTTTGCCTTTTCTTCCGTATTTTGCATGATAATTTCTATAACTGGTAAGAGGTGCATGGGATAAATTCTATAGATAAATGAAGTCCTGAAATCTGCTCTTGAGTTGGTGTAGAAATTATGTAGACACCTCACTTCTTAAAAGAACTATATATTAAGAAATTATTTTTTATAAAGTATTTAAGGATGGGATGTAATGTAAACAGAGTATATTTTCCTCACTTACAAATGGCCTCAGGATATAGTTAACCTGGTAAGCAAAGTGAGAGCCACAGTCCTGTGTACTGTGCTCTGAAGGACTATGGTCAACACTTGCTCAAAGTGCTGCAAGAGGTGGGCTTTTTTCCCTCCATAAAATCAAACACATCTACATTATACCACCTTCCCAAAAATTTCAGTATTTGTTTAAAAGAAAGGAAGTTAAACTGATGAGACAAGACTTAAAAATGAGAACTATATACAGATGGCTTGTGCAACCTGAATTTTACCTCATATGACCACATTTATGCAATGCAGTATTGGCGCCTGATTCAGTGAACAGGAAAACTGCAAAAAGGGGGAAAATTATGTAGAATCAGAGTACTGTGTATCTGCCATTTGCTAACGTTTAAGCCTATGACTTTGTAACCTAAAGGACATTCCTAAACCTGGTTTCTTAGTTTCTAACCCATCAGTAGCTGGATTAGGACAACACAGTTAAATAAACTATCAAAGTGGTAGCAGGACTATATGCAGGTGACACAAACTGCTTCATCCCTGTCATTCCACCACGGCACCCATCCATCTGATCCTCAGCTTTGGCCTAGGTGTCACCAGCAGGCTGGGTTTGGTGCCGTACACCTCAGCAGAGGCTAAATGTCTGTGCAGGTGTTTGGATTTGCAGCAGAACTGCGTAGAACTCTCCATGTTCTGAGCTGTCCTGGTTGGTATGTCAGTATCTAAATGCTGTCTAGAAAATGAGCCTATAAAGTCTTTATCTCCCAGGTTTGTGCTGTTCTGCTTTTTCCATCCTCTTCCTGACACATCACTGAGTCAACTCATGCCAAGTACCACTTCAGACACCTCACAAGACACTTAGGGGGAACAACTGGTTTAGGACTGCACTTTTACCTGCCCATAAACCCCATGCTTAATTTCCTACAAAGAGAAGTGAAAAAGGTAATTAGCTCCAGGAGGTATCTCTGGAGAAAGCAGTTCTGAGCAGGCAGTTCCTGGGTGCCATGTTAAAACAGTGTAAATGCCTAAACCTGAGGATGTGCAGGATACAGCTGTGTGATATGAGGAGGTGGGAACTGCTGAGCCCATGACTGAAGGTAGTTTTATGTGAAAAACCAGTTAAAGTGCTGGTAGGAATGCAGTCCTCATGGCAGAGAACTGCAGCAGCAACTGCAGCTCTGCAGCAGGAAAGGCAGGATCAGACTGTGCTTCCCCTCACAGTCAGAGCTTCCCCCATGCCCTCAGCAGTGATCCTGTTCCCCTTAAATGTTACCATCAGATCATGACCAGAGTGCAGTGGCAGAAGGCAGGACAGCCAGCTGTGTCCTCTCTGTCCTGGTTTGTGTGACCAGGTATGCAGCTCTCCCAATGTCACTTTTAAATTAACATGCACCTTGCTGTGCTTCTTTGCATCTTGTCTTGCTGCTTCTGAGTGACATGCATCTTACACCAGTACAATGAAGTCCTGATTAGTTAGCATTATACTTAGAAATACTAAAGGCTTGCCATTTTACTCCCATGTTGTTTCCTCTCCATATTTTTGGAAGGTATTGTTTATTCTCAGGGCGTGTGTTGTTTCTTCTACACTATTATTCTAAATATTTTATCCCTTTTTAAGTGTAGGACTGTAAAGGTACAGTTTGTGAAGAGGATGATTGAATTTTACATAAACTGTGATTGCTGTGACAGTTGTTTTAAGGATTTAATGAAATCTTTGACCACAATAATTTCTGCTCTTAGCAATAACTCTGTGATAGGATGGCAGATTTGCATTTCTGAGCCTATTTTCATCCTAATTTCATCTCTGCAAAGTAGAAAAACAATACAGTTGCTCGAAACTTCTATTAGACCTGAGTCTCCTGCTTTAGAAAGATTAGATCACTGTAATTTCCCCACAGCACAATAACAGAATAGAGCTGCTCCAAGCCATTGCTCACTGGAATGGTGACTATTTCAGAGAACCTAGAGCTGCATATGGGCTCCCTCAGGAGCTGAAGTCAGCGAAAGGCCGAGGAAAAAATATTGTTTTACCCTGTACTTGTGAGCCAAAGTAAACTGTAACCCACTGAAAATATCAAAGGAGTGGCAATTTTGTCCAGAAATTTGCTGTGAGCTTTGTCGCTTTGAAAATGACCAGAATCACTCAGATATTTTTGACTTATATTAGGATGGCAATAAATTGCTTTTCCCAGCAGATTGTATCCATACAGCCAGTTTGTGCGACAGAAGCATTTGTTTTGATGGTTAGCAAAATGCTGATCTGCAAAGCTCCCAAATAGAACTTTGCATTTATTTTCACTTATTTATGCTAATGTGAAGGCTAAATAAAAACTCTTGGACTTCTTGTGAGATATAGATATAAATGTGTGTGTGCACATACATATATATGATAGTACTGTCTGTAAGGTCCCCTAATCATTGACCTCTCTGTTCTTTAAAATTGCAGTTTCTTAAATCTTGTAATCCTAATAGAGTTTCAAGTACCTTTTTTTTTTTTTTGAAAGGTAAAAAACAAATAGATGAGAAATGATGACTTCTAAAACGTCACATAAGATCATCCATTAGCTAATAAGGAAACAAACTAATAGCTTTGAAGATCCTAGGAATTTTTGTATTATCTATGTCTGGTAGGACTTGTGTGAAAGGAGGCTGATTGCAAACTTTTTTGGAAACTTATTGCTTTGGTCATTTCACCACAATTATTTACTAAAAGAAAACTTTCATAATGTATACTTGAGGCCTCTATGGCTCCAATTCTCGGTGGAATATAGTTCCAATATAGTTCTGATTATATAGTTCTGATTCATGTGCTGAAAAGCTGCTGTCAGGCTTTCCCTGTAACTCAGGCTTTGGAGAGTAGAAGTCTCTCTACATTGCATCCTCAGACATTTGGGCTCTTGGGCAAATTCACTGCATTTGATGGGAATCTTGTTATCAACCACTCTGTGACTGCTCCAATGAATATGTACATGTTGTGAGTAAAACTTCCTTCACAGAAATAACTTTGCACCCATCAAGGCCAGGAGCAATAGCCAGCCTAATATTTCTATCCTTTGCTTGTCTCTCATTACCATTACAAAGTTAATTTTTTTCTGCCACCACTTTCAGTTATAGACATCAAAAGGAGTTTTTACTACAGAATTAATAGAAAGTATTACTGCTTGTGCAAGACTAAAGAGTTAATGTAAATTTCTGTAAAACCTTATGTGCCTGCATTAATCTTTTTTTTTGATAGGTCTCATTATGCTTATTTATTTTCTTTCTTTCTATATCCATTTAAATGTTAAATAGAATCTCAGAGGACTAGATAATATAACTGTGACAGTTAACAGATCTGATTTCAAAGCCAGTCCAAATAAAAAAATTATAGATATAAACCAATAAACCATAATTGATACCATCATTTAGATTTGTTCAAGTTAATCCTGACTTTGTCCATTTCCTGTATTTGAAAATTGTTGGTAAGGAAAAATTATGGTTCCATCAGACCATTGCAGGAGGTGGTATTTTAAAGGAGAATTTGTTCATGAGCAAAATAATAAGTAGCAACCTGAAATCAGTTTGTGGGCTGCTCAGAAGCCAGTCATGCACTTTATCCTTCTCCTGCCTCCTCTGATCTCCTGCTCAGCAGGGTGGGCCTTGCACTGAAATCCAAGCACAGTCTGCAACAATGTGTCAGTGACCAGGCTGCTCCAGAAGGGAAAAGACAAAACTTCATAAAACAGTACTTTCAAATTTTAGACACTTCCAGGGAAAAGAGTTCATAGAAAGTGTTGAAACTTTAAATTGCCAAAATGCAATGAAATTTTAACTGTAGTGGTTAATTATAGGCCAGACTCTGCTAAAAAACTCAGCAGAGTCAGTCCCAAAAGGTTTTGTTTAAAATGACTGAAACCATCCCTGGCTAAGAACACTGTCCCAAATGCACCAAAGAATATAAAATATTGAATGGTTTCGAAAAACAAGCTATTTAACAATGAAATCAAGGTGAAAGACTGATTCCCTGCAGCCCCAAATTCTGATTGTCTTGGCAGTCTCTGCCCAGGCTGGTTTTTGTAAACCAAGAAATACAACTGCCTGCAGGCTACAAAGCCGAACAGATGAAATCTTTAATCCTATAAGCAACTGAAGCAGGAAATTATGACGATGTTTGATTTACACAAAAGAGAACATTGATGGTACATGACTAACTGAATGCTCAGACTTCTGCGACTGCTAAGTATTTGCCTAATGTTTTCTTTTAACATACCTAGATACTTTTATTTGGTACAGCATTGCTCTAAACTACTATAAAAATCAATTATTTTTCTCAAAGACATTTGTGTGACATGTAGAAGCACAAAACGAGACTAAAGCATTATAAGTAGTTAAATCCATTCTGCTTATCTGTGTACAGCAAACTGTTCTGTGGGGCTCTACAGGATTTTTCAGTACTTGAGAAAGATCAGGGGAGTCAATGTAGCTAAGCGTAATTAAAAAATGCAAATGATTTTGCTAAACAAAGATGTCAACTGAAAATACTTCATAGCAGTGACTGTGAGAGACTGATGGGACTCAAGTTCTGCCTGCTCCGGGTCTCTGAGGTGTTAGCACAAGCAGGTATCACCAAGGTGTAAGTGGAGCTATCAGTGGATAGAAAGCATCAATTGTTCATTATACAGCTAGATACAGGCTGTCAGATCAGCAGCTGAAACATCAGTATCTGGAACAGTGTGTTTGGTTTTGAGTTTTTAAACTGAGCTAGTTCTTCATTACTTGCCTCTACTACTCTAATTACATTTATCACTTCACTATACTACACAATGTTTCTCCCCTTGCCTCTTTTAAGTAAAATGTTAGTATGTCAGACCATGTATCTCATTTTTGTTCTGTTTTCCACACAATGAGGCAGGTCTGCTGTAATTTCCAGCCTCCCAGGCTCAGGTGCCTTTTGTTCTGGACTACATTGGGTGAAGAAGGAATGGGAGGTAGCACTTTCCAGGGCAGCAGGGAAAACCTGCAGCTCCATGGTCACCTTATGAAACTCTTCCTGGTGATAAATCTCTACTCAGCTTGCCGTGAAGGGATTTCAGGACTGTTTCCAATAGATCAGAAACTGTTGTCTCTAGATGAAAAACAGGCCCCTTTTCTCCTCTGATTTAAAGAATTCTTCACTAAAAGCATATCATTCTGTAAGTTCTCACTGCTTTTCAGAGGATGGGGTGAGCAGTAAGGAAGGAAGCACACAGGTCTGATGATGAGTTTTGATTGAGCTCAGTCATATGATAAATATGCACAATTATACACCATAAGAAACTAGGAGAGTAAAATGTAACGTCCCTGGATAATTTCCTCTGCTCCTCCTTTTCCTCATCAGGCCCATCTTGGCTCCAGTCCTCCTCCATGTTTCCTGGCTTATAAAATTAAATTTTTAAACTAAGACCATTGTGTTTTCTCCCCTTGAAAAGGATTGTTTCACCCTTCCATTCCCAGACTATACATTCAGCATACAAAATATCCAGCTATTGCTGACCACTGTTACAAGCAACAGAAATTACAGCTTTGTGATGGATACAGTTAGGTGACAGTGATGGTTTCTGTCATTTTTAACCAAACCTTTTGGGACTGACGTCTGTTTCTTCTGCAGTAGATGTGCACAGCACCTGTCTACTCATGCAGGCTCTACAAATTGCAGGGCAGCTCTACCCCAGCTGTTAGACAAGTTATAAATAGGTAAAGCTCAGAGGCAGCAAGATTACTTGAAAAAGAAGGTATGGCACAGGTTCTTGTGCATATGAATCAGTCTGGAAAACAGCTGGCTGTCTGACTGGCTGTGTGACTGCTGAGATTAGAAAAGTCTGCTTATCTGTGTATCACCATTTTAAGGTTAACTTTCCAGCATGTTGATGTGTAAACTCTGCCACTGCCACTTTCCTCTCAGCAGACTTTATTAAAGTGTATCTCTGTCTGGTTTCTCTGTTGTCTAAGGAAGGTTTGAGTTCACACCCTTACAGTTTCTCAGTTTCATCTGTATTCAGGAAACTTGTAGGGACTCTAACTCTGGAACCTCTGGCCTACTGTCAAATTAGACAGATATCATCCAGCAAGCTCAGAAGTGACAATTTCACTTGAGCCTGAAATTATTTCTGTCGGTAAACAGGCAACCAGAAACTCTAATCATGCATCTTTATTGAGGCTGTCATCCTAGGTGTTCTGTTGATTCTTTAAAAAATTTTAATCAAACTAATTTAACTCTAATTCAACTACTTTGTCAAATTATTTTTATTCACACAAACCCACAGCTGCTTTGGGAGAATATTTTGCCTAATCACAAGTATTTTTTGACAGATTTAGGTCTTTCTGCAGTTGAGGTCTGTTTTACTGAGTTTCTGAATCCAGTATGAAATAATACAGCTAAATATTTTCCTCTCACAGAGTTCTTGAAGCACTTTGAGGGAGCTAAAAAACAAAAAGGGTGCAGGGTGGACGTGTGGATCTGGAAGGACTTAGCTTACTCCAGTACACTGTTCGAGAAGTAAATGGGGAAATTCTTTAAACTCTTATAGTAAATAATTTTTTTTAACTTGGAAAATTAATTTTGGTGGATTTGATACTAACTCTTCCCATATACCTAGAAAAAAATACTTAAAAAATATGACTACCCACATTTGCATACTGTCAGTTAAAAATACCACAGAATATCTCAATTAAACATCTGCTGCAATCTGGAGAAGGTGGCCATGACATCAGAATTATTGAATCCATCCCTAATCCCTGTGTGTCAGGCAGAAGTACCTGTACTTCTGCACACTCATCCATTCTCAGAAGCTCTGCATTCTCAGAGCCAGATCATAGAGCTCCTGTAATCATAGATGTTTTTCTACTAAATTACATAGCAGCTGACAGAAATAAAGATCTGTCCATGAGTCAGTCGGATTATTAGCTTTACCATTACCATTTTTAACCTCTGCAATTTAAAAAAAAATAGTTGTTTGTTCCACATACTTAGTTGCATACACAGTTGGAGAAAAAAATACCTGAATAACACTTCTGAGGGGTTTAGAAGAAACCCCTGGAATAAAATAAGGATCTTCTAGCTTTCAATTTCTTGTATCTGAAACAGTAAAGCTGGGAATCAGAAAGGTATTCGGATCTGAACTTCTTCCCCTAGACAAGCTTCTATCAGGAAAACATCTGCTTCTTTACGGTCATCTTGAATCTGCACATCCAGACTCATACTACAGGAAGGAGAACTCCTACAGTGATGATTAAAGCCAGGGCTTCTGTAGTCCCAGACTCTTTGCAGAAGACCAAAGAGATAAGAAATGTTGGCATCTGCTTGAGGATTGGATTGGACTTTTTTGGAAAAGGAGCTGGAAATCTCAGCCTACGCTAGGCTCCTGCAGTACTACAAGGAGAGGCGTTTTTGATAATTTCAGTGACACTGAAATGTGTGATGATTTCTGTTTGTTCTCTAACTTGCAGATGTTGTACGGACAGCTGCAGTGCATCTTTCAGTTCACAGGGCACAGGACACCTTTGTCCATACAGGGTCCTGACAGAAGCTCTTTGGAGAACACCTGTGGCAAAATACTCAGCTGCAGTTAGGTGCAACCTACAGTGGAAGCTCTGGTTCCATGCTAAGAGCACAAAGCTGTGCAGAACATCCACCCTGGTATGTTCTTCAAGCTCTCACACTGTCATGGAGCTTCTGTGTTTATCTGTGTGATAAACAACTGCTCATTTCACTCAGGAGGAGCTCTGCTGCCACAGTCAGCAGCAGCCTCAGCTGGAGCAGAGCAATTAGACACCCTGCCTGGGGGCACACAGCTCCCGCACCCACTCAGGCCCACTCAGAGATTTCTCAGCTATTTAATGATATAGCTGTGCAGTCACACACAGACACTAATGAAGAGGAAATGAGGATTATCTGAAGTAGGAGTGTGCACGTGGCTTTCTTTTGCATATGGTTTCATAATGCCCAACATGTCATCTTCATTCATCTTCCTTTGGCTTTTATAGTAGGCTTTAAAATGCCTTCATGCAGAGCAGTGTGGCTTGTGACACTGCCATTATAAAGCACATAATGGAAAATACACTTTCCTATAATTTCTGGGAGAGAGAAATCTCAACCATTAACAAACTACTAGCTGAAATGTGTGGCTTTAAGGTAATATTCTTCAGAGTGTTCCTTCAGAGTGTTCTCCCACAGTTTTTTGGGGTTTTATTTAATCATTACTATGATTTTGACTTCTATTACTCCACCTTGGAGTAGTTTTAGGGAACAGGCAGGATTTTGTTTCATGCCTTGCTGTTGAATTGGTGTGCTATCTTGGAATGGAAGAATGCAATTGGGTAACTTCCAAAAAGTGTCTCCTTTTCCTGAGCATACAGATAAGTATCTACTGAAGAAGTGTCTATAGTACTCTAAGGATTGACATATTTTTATGAAGATCTACAATATTATAAGAAATAAGGAAATTGAAAATTAGCAGTTGTTGCTTTTCTGTTGTAGGTATTTGGTTTTAGATTACAATTTGCTTTTTTCCACTGAACAAATTCTGGTGACTTATTTTCACTGCCATTGGCTCTCATCAGTTCTTTTTGGGGTCATCAGCAGTTATCACTCATATGCAGAGTGCACATTTTTAGTAGACAGGAGACTGGGAATGGTATAAGAGATATAGCTCTCTCCTCCATGCACAGTAAAATCTGACCTTTTATATTAAAATGGTTAAAGAGGATCTTGAGCTGGAATATATCTTATATGAGGTGTTTGAAATAGCCTGATAGTGACTCAGAATTAAAAAAAAAGTTTCTGGAAGACAGAGCTAATCATCCATTAGCATTTGGATGCAATGCTTGTCTCCCATTAATTTCCATGCTTGCCAAAATTATTCTGGCAGAGGAACCAGCTGTGAAATGTAGAAATGAAAATATTAGTTTGGAAGTACTAGATATGCCCTGTAGCTGCTTGCAAAAGGATTTGCATGAATGAAAATGAGTTTCAGCAGTATTACACAGGTGGGAGAATTTCTGTCTCCCCTTTTCTCTTTGTCCCTCCTGCTTTCTGTGCTGAGCACGATGTCACATCTATGGAACATCCCTTAGGCCAGCTGGGCTCTGCTGTCCCAGCCTGCTGTGCACCCCAGTGAACTCACTTGTGGGGGCAGTACAAGGGAAAAGGACTTGATTCTGTGTAAGCCCTGTTCAGGAACAGCACAAGCACCCCTCTAATATTGACCCTGTGCCCAGCAGAAATCCAGAACACAGCCCCACACCAGCCACTGTGAAGAAAATTACCTCCAGCCCTGCCCACAGTGGTGACCTCAGAGTATGAAGCAGCTCAGGCCCATCCTCTGTACTACAAATAACTCAAAATGCTTCATGACAGGTATCCCTCAGTGGTATGCAGCAGTACTTTCCTAATCTCACCAAAGTCAGATCAGGCTACCATCAAAAAATCCATTTGTGTCAAAGTAGGAGCATGGCACTCTGCAGACAATTTCTCTGCCCAAAATTACAATGGAATGCAAGGCAGGTTGGGGAAACACCAACTTGAAGTGAGGTCCGAGCTTTCCTTCTGTTGTGTGGTCCTTTGCATGATTAGAGAGAGGCAATCTCCATGTCTAGCTGTGAGTGGGTGAAGTTTTTTTCCCATTCTTCCTCTATCTTTTCAATGGGATGGCCACAAAAGCCACATTACTCCTTTTAGCTTCCATGTAAAAATCTCTCCAGTGAGCTGCACAACTGCTATCTAACATGAGATGGGTTTCCAACGACTCCTCTTGCAGGCCCTACAGGAGTGTTTCCAAAAGCAGACAACTCAGTGCATCTCCTGTGAGTCACTCAAATTCACCTAAATAAGGTCCTGATATGACTTTGCCTTGTCTCCCCAGCCCAGACACAATTCTCTTTTAGGTACACCTTGTATGTTGTCAGAAGGATGTGTTATACTGCTCTCCTCCCAGCATTTTTAGCAGTAATGTGTTTGAAATTTAGTCCAAATTATTCTTCAGAAGGTGCTTATTTCAGATGACTTAGTGGATTTATGTTTTTTGATATTTTAGAGACTATCCCTATTTTAATGGCTGGACTGCATTAATGAATCTTCTCGAGTTATCTCTTCATAATCCATTGCTTCAAAATCAGCTGTGAATATTTTCTTCCCATTAAAGCTTATTCCTTTGGGTTTGATGTAATTAATTGGCACTTATGACTTAGAGAAAACATTCCAATAAATATTTATGCCACATGCACCATCTACTCTCTCCAGTGCCCTGTATACTTGATGTTTAGCAAATTTCTGCAAACCTCAGCCTGTAATTCATGTTAGAGGGAGCTGTGTTTATAACAGCAGCACAATCACAGATGTCCACTCTGAAGGTAGCAAAAGAATCTTATTTATTGATAAAACAGGTCATGGAGGCACTGAGAAGATGCCAGGGTGGAATTCTGGAGGGGATACAGCTGCAACACCATGCTTGATTCTCCCAGTGCTTATTTATAGCTTTGTCAGAGTAAGGCTAAGCATGCCCTTCTCTTAAGCACAGATAGAAAACCACAGCAGCGTGAGACTGTCCTGGAGGGACAGGAAAGAAGATGGCATATCTAGACAGAAGATTAAAAACTGTCCGAAGTCTGAAGTGACAGGAAAGAGAAGAAAATCTATCGTCAACTTCCCACACTCAGAAATTAATGAGGCAGCTTTTGACTGCTATATGATATACATGTGGTACTGAAAATGTGGAAATGTGGCCCTTTAAGGACATATCTGAATTCTGTCTTAACATTAGCTCATATGTGAAGATGTATTTCTCAGAGCCAAGTACGTACAAGAGCAGAAAGTGAAACACATTTTACAGATTATACAACTAATCCTTTCAGTAGTCTTTTAAGGAAGTGCTCAGTCTGCCTGCACTGGGCTCCATAAGGCAGAGAGCAATTGGTGAAAATGAGGGGTTTTATTTCCCTGTGCAAGCCAGAGAGGGGCTCTGGAAGGCACAATTCCTTACCACAGCAGCATGACCACCCACACATGCCCAAGAAAGGACTACAAGTCAATGCCACAATTTAGCCTGCCGCTGTTGATTCCTGCACCTTGTCAGGATGTAATTAAGGTATCGTCAAGCTGAATAGGAAGATGAGACTTAAACCTAAAAATATCTCCAGTAATTATGGTTTAGGTCTGGAAAGCAACGCATTGATTTTGATTTCTGAAAGAGACAATGCTGTTCCTGAAGATGATTGAGGAATTATGGAGTGAAAGGTAAAATAAACACCCTTGTAATTCCCTGTCTATGACATAGGTCTGAGGTGTGCACACCATCTCATAAGGGAGGAAAAAGGTCTTGGTACACAGGTCTGGTGGTTTTAGGCAGAAAAACTGGTCTTTGCTATGTTTTCTAGGAACTGTAAAACAATCAAACACAGTAAAACAAAGCACCTGTTTCAGGTGTGCATGGTCACTATTCAGGAGCACACATGGCTTTGTTTTAAAACAAGCCAACAAACAAAAATCTCCTCCTTGGGAATTCAAGACTGTACTTCTGTATCTGCCTGTGTAAAAAGCCTTGTTGACTACTACCAGCCCTGGGAAAAATCCTTCTTTCTGAGCTCCTGTGAGACTACACCATCACTCTTCAGTGAGGGCATGCTCTCATTCTTTGGACACTCTGAAGAACATACTGGATACAGGGGCCCTGACGAAGGGGTAGAAAATGTCCCTCACAAAGTGTCTGCACTATTGTTAGCAAGTTACCTGGAAGTAATCTAGTATCAAAGATTGATGCAAAATCAGTGTATTTGTACCTAACGATCCAAAGATATGTAGTGCCATATCTTTAAAAAGACTTGGATGAAGAAAATAATGAAAACCACTCATAATCTACTTTAATTCAAGCAAAAGCTGCTGTCCTTTGTTTCATCAAAATACACCTTGCCAAGGATTTTTCCTTTCTGCATATGTTATCATCCAGTTTGAATTAATTTGTGGGAACTGTTTCCTGGATGTTTTCATTCCATCCCTTGAGTGAACACTGGCATTTATCTGACAATATGGTGAGGTGATTCAAGGAAGACCTGGCTAGAAAAACTAATTTCTTAATTTCATAGTTACTTTTCTCTCTGAATTGATTTACTGCACATTTGTACAAATGCCAGGGCAGTAAATGAGATGAAGCAAGAACTGGAGGAGGAGGTGAGACCACAGAAGCCCTGATTTGACCAGCTCCAATTAGTGCACAATGTCATCCTTAGCCTCCTCCTGAAGTTGTTTGAAAAACAACTAAATTGCAATGGAAGTCATAATGCTGCAATACCTGCTTAGGACAGTAAAGCCATGCAGTTGCAAAGCAAGCAGCTAGTTCTAAAATCCAGCTGCTCTGATAGCAAAATGACATTCTTCACTACCTCAGTTAACAGAGACACCACAGACCGTATGATCCATCATCACATCACCTGTTTGCTTTGGTAATGATCTGGTTTCTCTTTCACTCATCACTTCACTAAGGTAAGCATTGCTTTCCTTCTTTGAAAAGCTCAAGTTTGTCTCCTAGGCTGGGTATGTTTTCCCGCACTAAACTAATCAGATTACAACCCTAAACTCTAATTCTGTCTCCTTCTGTGCTGCAGATGGATTAGGGTTTTTCCATGTGGCATAAGCCCACTCAGCGGCTGCTGCTGCCTCCACTGTCCCACTCCCCCAGCCATGCTCCTCCACTCACATTTGCGCTTCCACCATCATCATCAGTGATGACGGTACTTCCCAAACAGTGCCAACGGCACAGGGGTACAGAAAAGCAGCCACAATTAGACAAGAGGGTGTTTTACCATGACTGAATTTGACTGAAGTTTGGGCTGCTGTCCTTGTCCTTTCCCCCTGCTCTGGCCATGTGTTCCCGCTGCTCCCTTGGCCTGGATCTGGCCAATATCCAACTGCCTGTGTCTATGCATACAGCCTGCATTACTTACATCCCTGTATGGAGCATTCTGGAGTGAGCATTTATGCAGTTACAGAGTAGGAGCACTTGCAAATGGAAAAGCTGCTGGACTATTTCAAGAACGTTTCAAAACCTTGAACACTTTATTGAAATTGTTCTCTCATCCATCTGCCTGCAAATCCAGTTTTTTCCCTCAGCTTTAAGGAGATATAAAACAATTTAAAATGAGCCTTTGTCATGTCCTGACTCTTTAAAAAGTGTTATCTTGTTATGCTAAAGAAAGAAATGAGCACTGTTTCTTAGTGCTTTGTTTTAATTGAAAGCCAGGTATTTTCCACCTTCCATACCTATCACTGCCTTTTAGGGGTGTAAAGATTCTGCTTCTCTAAGATATTTGACAAGAAGTTTGCAGGACTTCTGCCTGGAAATCCACTGCCCCTCATACAAAGGCACACTGCTTGGGAAGGAGAGGTTCTACCTTCCTGCATCAGTGGTTCTCGAGGACAAATCCCCGTTAGGCTGTGTGGAGTGGGAATGTCTTCCCCCAGTCTCTGCTGGGACACGATGGTCATGCAAAGAGAGAGGAGGTGTGATGATTTTGTGGGAAGCCTGGGTCCATTTTGAGAGAATTTTTTTTTTCAGTACAAATATAATTTCTAATGGCTTTTTGCTAGCCTGGAGCATGAAAAGCCAGGGAATTTCTTGAAAATTCACTTATCAGCATCTTGAACCAAACGAATGCCAAATATCCTGCAGGACTGTACCAGCATTTTTCCCCCTTAATTTAGTTTTGTATCCTGTTGTTTTTCCCTAAATAATTGTTTCATAACTATGTTCATGCAGAATTCCTACAAGAAAATTAAGATACATCTTTAGCAGTGTGGCAATACCACCTTAAACATGGAGATACTGTAAAAGCATTGTGATGAAAAGTGTTAAATCTTAGCAACAGCTAAGATAAAGCCATAATTGACATTTCTCTGTGCAAGATTAAGAGACTGTGCTTTAGGAGAGTCCAATGCTAGAAAAAAAACCTATAAATCATCTAATTCAGCAAGAATTCAGATTTCTTAAATTGTACTAATGTAAGCCTACCGCAAATATTCAGCACTGGTAATTAATCTAGATCTAGATCTCTGGAGAAAAAGCAGAGAAAAAGTATCTATCATTTTTTTCTTTTCCAATAAGGTTTTCACAAAAGCACATCCAAACCAGGAAACATTTGTCGTAGGTCCAGAGAAAGCATGCTGGCAATAGCAGAGTAAGCAAAAGTATATATTTTTATGTTAAAATCCTTTCATTTTATGAGGTCACTCCATGGGGTAAGAAGAATGTGACATTACAGAAATTTTAACTGCATTTATAAATCACTATGTGGAGCTTATGCATGATTATGTCTCACAAATCCATGTATTTTATTCTATTAGGTGGATTTTGATTAAGTTCTCATTCAGTAGAAACAAACAAAACAAGACATCCATAATTAAACTACTTTTAAAATACCACCTGATTATATTAGTAGGAAACTATGTATACTAATCTCAGTGGTAAACTGCTAAACTGTACCATGGTTAATTGAAGTAAGTTTAATGAAATGTTTAGCAATTAGACAAATATCCTCCAAAGAGAAAAAAAACACACTTATAATATTGGTGTAGAGAAAAAAGCTCTTTGAGAAAGTTTAACCTTTTAAAGCACACAGCCTGGCAAAATCAGACAATGTTGCCTGAAATAAGGAGGGTAGCAATGGCATAATCTTTCTGTAACAACTTATCTTTGCTTGGTATGTCCAATGAATCAGAGATAAATATAATTTCTTCTAAGATTCTATGGAAAATTAAGCAAAAAGTCAAATGCTCAACAGGTCAAAAAGCAATCCATAATCAATTCTTATATTATTATTTGAAGTAATAATTTCCTCTGAGAAAATAAGCCTTATTTTTAGGATATTAAATACTTAATAGTAAAATTAAGTGACTGTAGTCAATATGTTTTGCATTATAAGTAATCCCTTCCTATACCAAAGAGCAAGGATACCACTGATTATCTGCCTGATGAACCTGCTCTGGTTAAGAACGCGTTCAGGTTCTCTCCTTGTAAGGTTGCTCACTTGCACACTGGGATTAGTGCATTAGTGTATTTTGCTCACTCTGTCTTGTGGAAACTGATAGACCAGTGCTCGGCATGACTGAATTAAGCCAAATAACCTCTGACCATACTCCTAAATTTCCCAATTGCAGTCACACTGCTGTGCCACCCCTGCTGCTCTCAGGCACTCTGCATTACCCAGGCAGGATGCAAAGCCTCTGAGCGCCGCCTCCAGGGATGGAGATTCAGCTTCCTGGCAGCAGCAGTCTGGGCTCATCAGCTGCAGCTGAATGTCCTTGAGGGAATCCCAGCACACTCCATGGGAGCCCTCAGCTGGTCTTTAGGCTGTCTTTCAGCAGCACAAGCAGCGCTGGAAACTTTTTACCTGAGCTAAAGCCGATCTTTTCTAAAGCCCTTCTTTGCTCACTGAGACCAGGCAATAGTATTCAAATAGGATTCTGAGGAAAGATCTGTCTTCTGAGTCCTCCATCAAGTAAAAAACTATTAAAAACATAGCCATGTATTTCCATCCAGTTTTATGTAGATCGTTTATAAAGCAACATAACTCAAATTTCTTCACACACACTGTTAAACAAAAGCTGATCTTAATCGCATTATAACCCACAATAATGAGACTGAAATTTAATTTCAAGTGCAAAATAATTCTGTTTGAGTTCTTCAGCAGCTTCCCTTCATCTAACATGGAAAGAGCTTTTTCTCTTTAATTATGTCTCTACCTTCAGGAACATTGAGCAGCCTTTCAAACATCTGCTCTTTCCAACCTGCCACTTAACAAGCTATGGTTTGGAATAATTTTCTCTTTGGCTTATTTTTCTCTCTTGTGAGTTGCAGATTACGAACATTAAAAAAATACAGAGAGCCACCAAAGTCTGAAAGCAAAATGTGGGGAAACCTCTTCATTAGTCTTCATTGATGTGCTCTTTACAAAAATCTGTATTTTTAGTTTATATGTTTGCTTTTTAAAGAAAGCTGAAAATTACAGACTTTTTTAGTATAACATGTACTGTTTTCAGCCCCACACCCTATCCAAATAACTCTCAAGGAACTTTTCTCCAGAGGAGATGGCAGTGAGTACTTACTGAGGCACAGTTGCTTTCTGACTTGTCTTCTAGAAAGCCAATTTGGCATGGTGTCCTCTGATTCTGCAGCCAGTAGTCTGTTGATTCTAGCAGACTGTTACTGCAGAGAATCTGTTAAAATAGTTAAAAATAGTTAAAATAATCACAATTTTTTCTGAGCCCTATTGTGCTTTGGGGGCCTGAACCCTATTGTAACTCAACAGAAATTTTGTTGACAAAATTGGGGGGAGTGGGGTGGAGGAGAAAGATGGACAAGACAGACCTGTTTGGTTTGGACCTTTCCAGTTACTGCACCTTTAGTCAAATCACTTATATATCCCCTAAAGTATGAGCCTATTGTCTTCCAGAACTGAGAGTCCTTGGAGACAGACACTTGAAGGAAATGCCCAAACCCAGCATTTTTATTGGGAAATATTGCTTTGAGTTTTTTCTGTGTTAAAGTGATAAACAGACATATTAGGAAAACTAATTATTCAATTACACCAGAGTACACAAACTTGCAGCCTTTATGACTGACTGCATCTCTCTCCACGGTAGATCAGTACTGTTCATTCTGCCAGCTGCCTCATTTCTGGGACTTCCAAGGCTCCAAACTCCCTTTTCTTTAACAAGTTTTTCTGTTTTCTGAGAAGCTGAAGTTCTTTGGACCTTCTGCAATGAGTCCTGAGGTCAGTCAGCACCCTGAGACCAAAACTTTGGGTTTAATCTCTGTGTTGACTCAACCCTACAGCTTTTGCTACAGCCTCCACTCAAACAAAACCAAAATGGGGCTACAGAGATCTGTAGACTTTAAAGAGGCAAAGACAGTTTGCAAATCTGATGCTCAGATGAAACTGAATTCTTTACTTTCTGTCTTTGTACTAATATCCTACAATGAAAAAGAGGGACCATTAGTATCTTTAAAACAGCTAGGGAATAGTAGGAAAAATATTGCTGCACCATTGGTGCTACTTACAGAACATTTTCTATGGCTTATCATTCTTCCCTAGGCAGCAATGTTAAGAAGTATGTTTGTGAAATAGATGTATATTTTATTTTTACTTCTTGCAATTCTTGTATTACATGGAAATAGCCTCTACTCTATTTTTTTGAGTTTTAATAATGATATTTAAAAACATAAATTTATTGCTATACCTAGGGGAAAAAAATCTATTTACAGTAGTTTCCTTTACTTGACTGCATGTTTTGTATTGACACACATTTGTCCTACTTCAAGAACACTTGAACTCTAAGCCTAGATCCCTTCCTTAGGAAGGGGAGTGAGAATAACTTGTGAAGCCTTCTCACTTCTCAGGGAAGATGAATGACTGTGGAAAATGCATCTGGCCAGTAAACACAGTTTTCTAATACTTGGGGGCATCCAGAAGTAAGCTTATTACCACCCACAAACTAACACCCACTCTAATTTTTTATCTTTCTGGTAGAAAGTCAGTTACACAGTTAATATTTCACTCCCTGAATTATACTTATATTGATTTCTGAATGAAAGCAGGAGAGGGATGAGGAGGTAACACGGAAAATCAGAGGCCCTGAGCTTGGCCTGCTTCAGGGCCCTTTTTCAGTGCCCTCCATGGAGACTTTCCACCTTTGTGGTTGTTTCTCAGTACACCAGCCCTGATATGGATTTTCTCCCAAAGAGCTTTAAAATACAAATTTAAGTTCACAAAATACTCAGAGGAAGTACTGTGCCCAAAGACTTTCTTATGAGAATGCCAAAGGCTCGTGATTGCTTCACATGAACAACAGCCTCTTCCTGGGGGCTGCTAGCTAATCTTGTTTACCAGTGCAACTACCCTGCACTCAATAAATTTTATAACCTCCTGTCTCAGTGCAAAAAGATTCTTGCCATCATAACTAACTCTGAGACTAGATGGGGAAAATAATACACTTCAATTTCCTGTTAGCATAATAAACTGGTGTGTGGGTTTGTTTTTTTTTTTTCAGGAAATCTTGAAGCATTATGAACTGGTTGGTAAAATCCAGAATTAAGCATTCTTTTCCTCATTCTGAAAAATTACCATTCTCTAAGGCTTTATGAAGACAACACAGAATTGAACAAATACAAAAACACACATACACACACACATATATATATGATTTCAGATTTAATTAGTTTCTAGACACTCTCATCCTCAAGGGCTGAAGTTCTAATAACCTGTTAAAACATAATTTTGCATAGACAGGAAACATGTTTTTTAGCTCAAATAGCTTTTGATGTAACAAGCAATCCTGTTTCATTTCCTTAAAGATCAGTGAATTTTTCTTCAACCTTAATCACTTCAGATCTTTCTTTCCCAAAACTAGGACAGTTTCTGAGAAATTGTGGTAGGTAGAAATTTATCATGCAGAAATAAGCTGCAGATATCCTTGGTGCTGCTTGTCTTTGTCTCAGAAGGACTTGGTGTGCATTTCAGAACAGCTCAATCATAGCAGATATATATTGTACATGATAAACCCATAAAATGAGCTGGTCAGTCCACACTTCACCCACTTTGTCTCCTGTGGGATGTTAAATGACCCTTGGTAGCTTCAACTTTCTTTCAGAGGATTTTTTTATCAGGAAGCAAATACTGGTAAAGCAGACACAGAAGGAATAACTCTCCTGAACAAATGTTTTGGTCTGGTCAGGTCAGGTCATGGCTGCCAAGCTTGAGTCACTCCATGGTGTTTTATGAGTTCCAAGGCTTTATATTTTATTTAATTTTTTGTATGTAGTTTTCATAACAGACTTTGAAGTCAAGGATAGAAATTACTACATGGAAGTTTTGGACAGCATGTGATTTCTAAGTAACCTCAAGCAGAAGAACACCATTAGTAGGATTACATTTTCCCTGGGCCAGATTCTGCACTCCTGTGCACAAGTAGTTCTGCACACACACTTGAGGATGTATACAGAAGTGTGAGGAGGGGTGAATAAATGTAACATTTTTAATACCAGAGGGTAGGGAAAATAATTTACAGCAATTTGGATTTGAAAAAAACAGGTGAGAAAAACAAAACAAGTTATAGTTGAGTCTATGCAGCACAAACTGGCAGAGGTCAACTGATCAGATCATGGAACAGAGGTTGTCTCAAAGTCATTTGGAAAGGCTCCAGAAACTACTCTGAAAGGACAACGCTGTAGGAATGGGGGAATGCAGAAGCATGTGCCAGAGGTGTCCTTGCACTTGGTCTGGTTTTACACAGGTCTGAGTGCTGCTCATGAGATGGAGATGACATTTGAGTCAGTGGCAGGAATGAGGGGTAAACCTTGGACCAGTTTAAACTCCATCTTATGAAACACAGGTTCTTGCATTAGGACCATTACACACATGATATTCCTCACAGCTTTCCCATTAGTATTTCTGGGGAGGAAGGATAATTTGGGCCACTCTGCAATGCTGATAAACAGGTAGGGTTACGCACACCTGCTGGGCAAAAATGTATCTCTAGAAGCCAAGTGAACTTCTGGGCATAATTCTTTGGTCAAAGACACATATGGTAAGAATAAACGGAGTATTTCTTACAGCCTCTTGCTATTGAAAGGCAATTCTCCCTGTTAAATAGGTTCATGTGTTTTGACAAACTGGGAATTTGCACATGCATGGAAACTTGATGGGATATTCGTGCTTTTAAAAAAATACATGGAAGTCCTTATAGTAAAATAACATATGAATGCAATGATCAAAAGTGTATAAGCTTGAAGGAGTTGATCTAAATTAACAGAGCTAGTTAATTAATCAAAAGCAATGTGAGAACTGGTATTCTTTGTATCTCTTATCAGTGTATTACCACTGCTATTCCTGCATTTAAGCCTTTTTACAAAATATACTGAGGTGATCTGTACTAAATGACAAGGAAACTAACCTCTTCTTCAGCTGTCAGTCTGCAGTCCTGCAATTTAAGGCAAACACTTGCCAAAATTTCATCCTCCTGTCTTGTACTTCTCTTTGTTCTTATTTAATTAAGACAAGTGCAGGGTCAATCCCACTGACACATTGTTAGGATTTTTGCTATCAGCTGAAAACTGAAAGCAGAATTTGATTCATTGACCATACTCATATGACAGCTGCACACACTATGCTGTTGTATATCTGGTTTGGAGCAGGATCATCAATTCAGAAAATAATCCAGGATGAATCTGCATCATGCACTAGATGTGAAATCAGCAGTAATTCATGGTTCTAAAAAAAGTTTTCCACTCTCATCTAGAGACTCAGCCGTCAGCATTACTCAGTGTGTTGTGAATCAATGAACTAAATCAGCCTCTAGCACAGTGTGGATTAGAAAAGTCACTCTTTCCCAGAGGAAAATACTGCATATGAGTTTATTGTAACAGCTTCCTGCTCCCTGATTTAGATTGCAAGACATCAAAATACAGTAAATATCTGTAACCGAGACAGCATTAAAAAGACTCTGCTCCACAAATTAAACATCTGCATCTTCATGACTGAACATCTTAATTGCTTTGGTTAATTACTACTCATCAAAAAAAGATCGGAAAGTGGGACACACAGAATAAAATGAGATATAAAGGGGCACATATTCTGCATTCCTTTAGGTTGGTCTGTGCAGTAACAGGCTACTTCTCATATGGTTCCTGACAGGAGCCATTCTTGCCAAATATAACTACTCAAACCTGCAAGTCAACTGCTTAAACTGTTCCCTTGCAGCAGGAACCCACAGCATTTCACTCCACCACAAATGACACATCTAACTTCAAAATCAACTAACACAGGCTAGAACAGAATTCTTCATCCTTATCCAGAGATACACACAAAAGAAAAACTTTCTCTGACAATGGTGTAAATAAGCCAAAAACATCCTGCTGTTTGTCAGAAGCATTTTCAGAAGTGAGTAACTTCTTTTAGTGTGCTGACAATCATAAAATTGACTTGTTTTACAATGAACAGCTCAAATGTATGGGATTGGACGGGTGAAGCAGTCCTCAAAACGTGCAACAGCCTACCCTTTAAAAGAGAGTGATACTTCTGAACCTGACCAAACAGGAGCCCTTTATGTAAAGGCAGTGGGTGGCACTTAGTGCTATGCCTTCACTCTTACATAAAGTAAAGTGCATTGTCCTTCACCCTTACATAAAGTAGACAACTCTGAGACTAAATGAAAATTTAAGATGTTTTCCCACACAGTAGATTTTCTGTCTATATGAGGATTCTAATTACAGTCAGCAGCATTTTTAAAAACCAAGTGTTATTTTGCAACTGAACCCTTAGATCAAATGAAATATTGACACTTTATCTTTCAGCAGGTTGAGGTGAGGAAGAGAAGCCCAGCCACAGCATATACATCTGTCTTATTAAATTCTCTTTTTATATCAATGATAGCATATCTCACAAAATTTCTGTGTGTGGTTTTCAGTATAAGGAAAATAAATCTTTAGCATCTACCTGTTTTATCCTTCACTCTTCTTACATAAAACAAACAAAAAAATCCAAACCTCAAAAGAAAACGTTATTAAAAGTCAGAATTATGAAAGACTGAATGAACTGTGAAAGTTTAAAACAAATGCTATCTTTTCGGCTCTAGAATTATGCCTGTGGGAGACAGTAGAGCTCTGAGGTTTATTGCAAAGTGAGAAGTGAAAGACAGCCTGTCCTCCTCAACAGTCTCTGTCAGTGCCCCCTCCCCTCAGACTATATTGCCATAACAAGCTACTAGGAAGGAGGAATAAAAGGTCTTCACCTTTGTATTATCAGTTGTACTGAAATTAGCTACATGCATAAAATGCCATTCGACCCCTCCTAATGACATACATATACACACAGGTATCACTTTTTCCCCCCACATGACCCGAATTAAATTATTATATATAAACCTGGTTTTAGGAAACAATAACAGCAGTCTACACTGCTGTTGCAGAAACCATTCCAGTCAAAGTTTCTTCATGAAGGGCCCACCATTGCATTGACCTGAAGAGAGGTAAAGCTCTGTCTGGGTCCCAGAAACTTGTCACTTATTGAAGAGCAGTCCTGAAGGTATTTGTGCTGTGCACTGTGTTTATTTCATATAATGAAATGTCAGATAATGCAGTAAATTAGAAATGCTCAGTGGGAGTTTACCTCCCATATATGTATAATATATTTTGGCAAAAGCCAAGTATAGACCAGGCAAACAAAATTTGCAAGATACCGTAACAGCACCACTAAGTTATTTTTCTGTATCAAACCTTTTCTAAGTATCACTTAAATTTTGCATTCCTCACTAAAGCTGAAAGCTCAAAAGCAAAGCTATATATATCTATATATATATAGATATATATATGATTTTGAATATAACATAAACTTAAAAGTTACCTTCTTACATGCTGTGACAGAGCTTCCCAAACTGCTTGCAGAACTGTCTGTGCTACTGCCTTGGCGCTCAGGGACTTCATGCATCAGTGGAGATTCAAAGTTGCTGAAGAACAAAAAAGAAACAAGTCCCCAAAAACATTTCCAGTGACTCGGCTACATAAATAACTCAAGTACTACCAAAACACAGGTCAGTAAAGAGATGTAACTTAGAATACTAGATGCTGTCTGTACTCTCCTAGCTGATATTACTAGTCTATTTATTGCTAATTTTCCCTTTTTGGAAGATTGTCCTCAGCTACACTTCCGATATAAATTAATAGATCGATGTCTTTTGAAAACTAGAGGAAAGCATAAACTGCCTACATCCAGACCTGTCTTGAATGCCACTGTTAGAAGTGGTACTAGCTTGTTTTCATAAGCAGGCAGCTTGGAGCAGCAAATGAAATACTCGCTGCATTAATTCTGCTTGGTAAACAACAGACATATTTGCTGCATTTTTACCTGCCAGGATGGAAGTGAAGGGGTAGTGATTACAAAGTGAAAAACACAACAGCAGAGGCAGTATTCTGTAATCCATATGGAACAGCTTGATACACTTTAGGTTTGGGGCTAAGCTAAGTCATGCACATATTCTGTTTTGTGATTCAGTGGTGCACAATGAATATGTTTACTTTGGGACTGTGCAGATGGGAAGTACAAAGCCACAAAAACAAGTTCCCCCAGTCAAATTATTTACATACACAGCAAGAACAAACCCTCATACTTTTCTTTTGGAATAGTTCAGGCCAGTCTTCAGAGATCTTCCATTGTATAATAATCACATTGGTCCAAGATAAATGAAGCTTCTCCCTCTTGTCATGACATGATCACAGTTAAAGGCCACATGTGCTAAAGGACTATTTATCCAGGAACACACTAGGGATAAAGTATCCTACATGTCATGTTGTGCTTCCCAGACTGGGTCTTCAAAGTGCTTTTAATTATTGCAAGTCTCCTATGAGAACATATGGAACATGTGAGGGACCATAAAGAGTGACTGGGTTACCATGGCTTGAGGAATAATCTCTCATTGGTTCCAGTGGGACAACAGACTGTGTGCAACTTCCTGCTGTGCCCAAACCTAAAGTGCATTTTCCTCAGGCACGACTAAGGCTACCTTTCCCTCAAAGATTCATGCATGTACCTTTCACTTGATGCTGCTTATGACTTGCTATTAATAAATGCATTCCCACCGGTAAGCAACTTCGTCAATGAGAATTCTGCTGATGTGTGTGGTGCTATTCCATAATAATTTAAAAAGTATCTAGATGTGCTGGAATTAGAAGAGTGAATAAAAATTATAAAACTAATTTAGGACTTGTTAATTGCTAGCTGGGGGGAAGTTTCATCATAGAATCACATAAGAGAACTGAATATAGATGCACAGGAGAGACCAGAGGGTTAATTGACTTCACTTGGAAAGTGTGTTACCCCTTGGAAGATACCAGCATCATTTGTACTTAGAAAGAAGACTTTTGCCTCTTTACAAAACTCTGCTTCATTGCTCAGATGATATAGATACACAGTAATATTTCTTGGCAGTAATTTCTCTGGCATTTGACACAGCAAAATAGCATTTTATAGGCCTTATACTGAGTTCTTTAACAGAATGAGGGAAATTAAACACATGAAGTCAATTCTGGCTTTCTATCTCCATTTAAAGTAGGAACCTCATATTCAGAGGGTCAAATCTTAATATAAGTTAAGTATCCTCCTTGATAAGTCCACATTGAGATGCAGCCTTGCAGGACAAGGTAAAACTCACCACTCCCAGCAGAAGCTGTGCACTGCCTCTTTTTATAAGATGCATCACCTCTGCAATCTAATGGAAAATTACAGATAAAGACTGACCTGAAGGTTGAAGTATAAGGCCTGTTGTACCTTTTTCTCCTGCTCTTCACTGAGATAAAGACTGAGGGGCCCTGCCACAGGGAGCTGATGGGCTGCTAATGACTATTTGCTCTCAGTTCCACAGAGTGCAGGGAACTGAACTTCAGTGCCTGAAGGGTTGCTGAGCCTAACAGCAACAAAGACAACAATTTGACAACTACCTGAAGGCCTTCTTTGGAACTCAATTAAACAGTACAAATAGAATATCACATTAAAGCACAGCTGGAAAATGTATTTGAAGAGTCACATTCTGAAGTATCAACAAATCTGTATCTCTGTGCAATACTTCAGCAAGGGGTAGCACATGACACGTCCCATACAGAAGTAAAGCTCTCCTCCAAGTCATGCGGAAAGTGAAATGATCTGTAAAAGCTACTTAATCCTTTAAAATCTGTGTTCTTTTCAAAATAAGCCCACTTTTTATTTGTAAATATAGAAAACCTTGTTAAAAGCACATGATGACTGAAATAAATGTAGAATGCCATTAAATATTTTAAATGAGATTAGGCTTCCACTCAGACTAAAGTTCAGACAGGAAACCCAACTGCCTTTGGTATTTCCAAAAATTTGGTAAACCTAAATCCTCTTGTCACCTATCCCTGCCCTCTGAGTTGTATTTCACATCCAGCTGATTACTTGGATCACGGGAAAAATCAGCAACTGTATTTCACAGGACAAGGGACAATGCATTTACAAGTATCTCTAACACTTTCAGGTGTTCTGTAACTGCAGAGCAGAACCCCTATTCTCATGCTGCACTGCAGTTCAACTCATGAATTGTGCCAGGGACAGGAACTCTGGGCTCCCACCTCTTGCAACCATTCAGGGTTCAGTCACTGAAATGCAGAAAAATTTTAACAAAGAAGTGTCAAAATAGGAAAGCTACACTTAGTTTTATACCCCACAGCCTCTTCCTTATTGAGTTTATGGCTACACAGCTTCTAGAAGAAGCACAGGAGAAACCCCCCTGGCCACTCTTGCTGGTCAGTCAGGTACATGAGCCCCTCTAGCTGTGACACAAAGGAGATTTGCAGCAATGCATGGCAACTGATTTGAAAATGAGCACCCAGCTGTGCTGCTGCAGGCTGGGAATTCAGCACCACAAATACGAGTCTTCCATAACTCAGGAAGGTGCAGTGTAGGAGGTCCTGCACAGATACCTTCAGGGGCACAAGTCTTTCTTCAAACACAGAGCATGGATTTGGCTTTTCATCATCTCTTTTTCAATTATCTCAACTCTCAGTTAAGGAAAAGTTTCCTCTTCTCTTTATCCCATGGGTACCCTTTTCTAAGCTTTCATCTCCAACAGGTGTTTCCTCAAGATACCCTCCTCAGGCCATACGGCTCTGCCACCTTCACTCTGTAGCAAAGGAAGTAATATAAACCTATTTTTCATCAACTCTCCAGGGAAAAAATAATTCTGGCCTTGAGAAGCTTCTGCTCTCATTAGTTCCTCAATAGCAGGAAGTAGAAAGAAACTCTTGCACAGCTGTAGCCAGCTCATCATCAAGTGGTAGCTCTGCACTCACATACTATGCTCATTACTTCACATTTAGAACTTACAAGAAGCTCTGGACTTTAAAGACATCTGGCACAGATTGGAGCCTTTTCACTACAAGATAAAGAAAGCTGTTGGAGTTTTTAGGTCTCAGTTCTCAAGTTTTCTTGGCTCCCTTGTTTAGTATGTGACAGAGAATGCTGGTCTGTGTTAGATGTGCTCATGTGACTTGGCGGTATCACAAAAAGCCACAGGCATAGTAAGCAATCTCTGTTAAGGGATAACTCATTTTGGGAGTTTTCTTTTGGTTTGAAAGATCCTAACCTATAATTCAGCTTTTGAGACTGAAGTTGGGAACCTGGACCTAAGACTTGGTGTTAAGTGCATCATTTTCACTTTGGTATTTACATTAACAGAGAAGTCTCCACACTCATTTGCCACCAGGTGCTATCTCACTGATTCAGGAATTATACTTCTTTTCCTACATGCTATATGCACTCACAAAGAATACAAACAAATTTCCTGGAAATTAGAGGACTGTAGTAAATAGCTACGAGCTTTATATCACTAACTGTAACAATAACAAATCATGTATTACTGCCCAAAATGCAAACGAATTGCTTCATCTTTCCTGTGTTAAATAATTCAAAAATACTGACCTCAATGACTCAAGACTTAATCAAAAAACCCACATCTGCTCCTAAAAATAATTATCTCCTTTGCAGATGTGGCAGATGGTGCTACATCAACTAAGATGAGGTAATTTAAAGAATTCCCCAGGTTATCACTAAAGAAAATTAATCTTGTGAAACAATATCAGAAACTTCAATTTCCTACCATCTTGAACAAGCATAACCAGCATAAACTTGCTGTTCAATAATCATTCCTAAGGAGCAATCTCAGTAAATAATAAGTGACCATTACATATATATTTTTTGAATCAATCATATTACAGCCTGCTGCTTTTCCTCTTTTTATTATGACTCCTAATCTTGGCATGTTGAACATAGAAAAGTAGTGATCCATGAAAAAAATAATCTTGAAGGAAGCAAACTGAAGGAACACAGGGAGGTTTCTCAGCGCAGTTAATGCCAAGCTATAGTGAGCTACACTCCTGGTGTTCCGCTAATATTTGCACTGAACATTATGAACAACAAAAAAGGGATGATTCTCATTTTGAAACAGACATATGAGAGAAGTGAAAGCAGAGCAAAATACCTTAGCACCTTCTTACTTCTACCTTCCCAAATAAACATGAAAGCTACTAAGAACTGAGGAAGGCAGCCAGCTTAATCCAGACCCTAAGCAAGAAGCAGTTTCGAAAGGCATGCAGTGTTCAAACAGCATCTCTTAACTTCAAAGACTTTTTGAAGTGGACAGACTAGTCATACTCTTTCCTCATGCTACCTTTCAAGTTTTATAGTTTTAAAATTTACCTTTGCAAGTAAACAGGTTAGCAAAGCCACTAGGAGCAAAATCTTTACATGTAACAGTGTCAAAGTTGCTACTCTAATCCATATAAATGCTTTTTATTCAGTCTGGACAACATGTATGCTTCAATCAGAGCACAGATGGTTAGTTAAACAGACACTCTATAAATACTTCAAACAAATGTCTTTCAGATTTTGTTATGGATTTGGAACTCAAGTACAGAATATAATCACTGGCAATATCAGGATCGCATCTTGTATGGTACTCACAGACTTGTTTCAGTCTCCCATGGCTGCTATTGGCTTCACTGGAAGCAAAAATACTGAAAACCTCCCTTCATTGTCTGTGCACTCTAACAGGCATAGGATTGGGTTTTACAGATCAGCACACTAAAAAGACTAGAAGTTTAAATGCTTTATATTCAGATTGCTCATTTCATAGTGTCTGTTGGGTATTCTTGATTTACATTTCATTTTTATCAGTGATACAGCTGCCAAAAGACCAGGTCTTTAGCTACATGCTGATGAAAAACAAATGCAGAGAAAAGACAAGCCATGCTGGGGTCCACTTCAAAATGCCCAAAGAGCCCTGAATGACCTTTATTCTGCTCCAAATCAAACCAGTAAATAAATCTTTAAGTCTCTGTAAGCAGTAGCAATCATTGGCCTTCATTCAAATCATATTTTAAATATTATAAAAGAACAGACAAGTTTTACTGATGAATAAGCGTAAACAAAACTAACGACATTTTTTATGATCTACTTAGAAATATTCCTTCCTTCCTGAGTTTACTGATTGAATTACTAAGGGTAAAATAACCAAGCTTTATGTACAAATCTGACAAAGTCCTCCACATTCAATAGCTATGGCAGGATATATTCAGTTCAGAGAGCTGACAATCAAACCAAAGAGTTGGCACTCAGGAGCTGAACGAGAGATTATTGGGCTGGTGGTTTTGATGGTTAACCGCATTTCAGTAACTTACTGAGAGAGAGTCAACCCAATATAAAACTGGCTTTTGCACACAGCTCATAGGCACCCTGCCTTGTTCCCACCTACCCCTGGATTTGCCATGGCTTTAAGACAATTTTTAGATGGACCTTTGTTATGCTGACAGAGTGGCTACTTACTAAGGAAGAACAGGCTTGGACCTCAGCCAGAGCAAACTACAGCAAAGAATGGGAGAAACTGTGAGATCTCTTCTGGTGGGAAATGCCCACAATTCACAGGTAACAGGAACTTCTGCTGAGTTCCTGAGGTGGAGGGTGTTTTAGAAGTGACGATCAACAGCTAGGGACCAGCAAGGTCTGATGAAGAAGAATGACTGACTTGGAAAAGATTAAGGAAAAGACCCTTAAATGCAGGGAAGGCTAAAGAACTTTACCTTATGGAGATGGACTGAAAGACAACTCAGACTGCTTTTCTGCCCCAAAAGCAAGGAGTCTGTACTCAGGTGTGGAGTGCCAGCCAGTGGGAAACTAAGGCTCTGCTGAGGGTTTGACTGCAGGAAAGATAAGAAATCTTGTTAAAGGAAGGATTCTCAAGCAATTAGTCTGTATACACATAACTTAAGTGAGCAGAGCTGACTGGGAAAATTATTTTAAGGGGATACAGGCACATATATCACAGAAACATCACAGTAAGGCAGTTTCATTTCCTCTACAGCAAAGCAATAGAAATGCTACTATTTAAGCCTACTAAGTAAGTAAAAAAGATGTCCCACAAAAATTTCCTTATTCATTTAGCATATTTAGGTGTACTGTACAATATTACTGGTCACTGTGCTGCAGAAAGGAGGACAAAAGAGGAAATAATTGTTTTTCCATTCTAGCAAAAAATGTTCATGACTGTGTATTTAATAAGAAATTTTTATTATTTCTGCATTTTTATGTCAATGTCTATTCTTAATATAGGCTATGTTGCTAATGCAGCACAATCTAAGAGTCCAGATGTATGATGTTATCTGATCCTCCTTTAAAAAGAATGGAAAAAACATTGTGACACAGCTGGAAACTGGTGAATTTTGTTATAATTTAAATACATAACAAATGTGCAAGCAGCTCCCACAGATTTCAACTAGAAATAGAAATTCTCAGCACTTTTCACGATGAAATCAAAGACACTGAAAATTAGGCTTTCATGCCATAAACCACTGGGTAATTTTTCACAGCCTGTTTTATATGTTTCTTGTATTTAACAAACAACTTGTGTTCACTGCCTGCTCCTCTCATCCTTTTGCTGTGCACAAACCATCAGCTGGGCATTTCAGGACAACCAGTGCAACACGACATGGAAGATACTGGTGTTTTTATGTGGAAGATGTAATTCTTGCCTTAACTCATTCATCAAGTATTTTTGGCATCCTATTTATATTATATAGCCAAACATCACAGTCAAGCTTCTCAACCAGCTTTTGTCATCAACAAATGTGATTCTCAGTCAGAGCATCAGAGCAACAACAGTCAAATACTGACAAAACAAGCCTCAAAGCACAGCACATACAAACAAATATTTAACTATCTGACAACCTTTTTTAAAGGCCATCTTCTAAAGATTTCAAATTTAATTTATAAAAGCTTTTCGGTGATTATTTTCAAGACAGATATTGAATATTTCTGAAGGGAAGAGTAATGTGATGACGCTTAGAAACAAATAGCTCAGAAATAAATGCATATGTCATGATTTTATTTGAATAGAAAATGCTAATCAAATGCTAATCAAAACTTGCCAGCTGTTTGTGTGCTTTCCTTTTTAGATTGATTACAAATCAAATAGACTGTACCAGTGTAATTCAAATGTGGTAGCAGTCAGGACTATGCGTGTGATCAGAAGGTAAACATTACTTTCATCTTTTGAATGGCATTTTTCCTAATGTTCAGCAGACTTTCTGAAATTCTTTGTACCACCTCTCCACAGAAATAATAATTATGGCTTTGGAATCATGAGATTAAGAAAGGGGTCCTGTCTATACCTAAATACAGATATTTAAGACAGGAGCTTGGGCATTTCCCACTGTTGCAACATCACTTTCAGCTACTTTTAAAAACATAAAGGGCAAAAATGCAAGTGAAAACAGACTACTGACAGTAGAAAACCAGATTTTTCAACACAGAATTTGAATTATGGAACAGCTTGAGGTCTTGGAAAAAGAGAAGTATGCGTATGACAAGCCAAGTGGTCACAGCATCATGAGGTATGGTGTTCTTTGCTACAAATAGTGAGAATTGACTTCAGTGTAGCGAAGATGCACCTTTCCATGTCACAGAAGTTAATGTCTTTGAATACTACAGGAAATTATAACACAATATTTATTACAAATGCCTGAAGACTCCCCAGGCACCAGTAAGTCACAGAACTGACCAGTAAAGAATGACAACTTCCTTTTTATTCTCCATTTCCCCCTCCCTTTTTTTGTGGGGGAGAGAAACATTTCTGTGATCTAAATCAATCAGAGCAGAGGGAAAAAAATACGGTGATGAGGAATTCCTGTTATCAGGAATCTGTAAGGCATGCACTAGCTGAAGCAGTGTTACATGCCTTTTATATCACAGGGACAGTGACTGCAGATCCCTCCTACCAGCCACAGATAACCAGGTCAGTCTGTGTGGATGCTCTCAGTCATGAAGGAGGGAGTGCTTCAAGTGAAACAGCCAGGTTAGCCTCACCCTCGACACCATGGTGGCTTGCAGGTATTTTGGAAGCCACCAAAAGCATCTTGCTTTCCTGTTTGGCCAAACAGATTTAAGCAGATGTTTTGAACCCAAATGCTTGAATTCGCCCCTTCTACTCAACCACAAGAGAACCAAGATTTTGCTGCTGTGAGCAAGGCTGGGAGATTTGGCTGATATTCTTCTAAGGAGAATCTGCTCCTCTTCCTCTGTTCTCAGTAATAACACTGTCCAATTGTAACATCATTTCTACAGCTGCAAAATGAAGGCAATCTGTAGCCTATTGTAATTAGCTCCTTTGGTAAGGCTCCTATACCAACATATCTATACATTAAAAAAATAACTGGTCAACTCACTACATAGTTGCGATATTGGTCCCTACTAAACTCAATTTGATTTTGGCAAATATTTTACCTTAATAGTATCTAAAGTACTTTCAAAAATACCTATACAGTGAATTTATTATTTCTTGTGAACATATATATTTCTTCAACACCATTCTGTTTCCCAGCCCTTTCAATTTGCAAGAAAGCCAAGTTGGTTTAGATTCCTGCTAAACCTTCCAAAACATTGTCTATTATAATAGAGTTCAGAAAGCAGTGTGTTTTTACCTTGACTAATGATACTAGAAAAGTAAAACAGTAGTCTAAAAATCAGTGTTTTCATCTGAAATATTCACAGAAATTTCCTATTCTCTTTAATCCAGTATTGTTTCTATGACCACCTGCAGTTACATTTGTAATCTAGTTAAAATGTCAGGGTACATTCTGCTTATTTTAATGCCAAAGAATACATTTTGTCATGGCTTATTCGCAACATATTTTAACATATTTTACATTCTTGAAATATTCTTGAACAATTCTGATTTGCTACTCATACCCCAAAGAAACACAAATCTTATCAATTTTGATGCTGTGTGAATATGTCAATGAGTACAATCTGTGATTAGACAGAGAAAAAAATCTCAAAACTCATTTGCTTAGAAGTATGGGGTTTTTTTTAAAGCATGATAATGTCAGTGATGTGAACAATATGAAGCTGCCTCTAATCAGCTTGGCTTTTAGTAAGATAAAACATGCTTTTGTGCCATTCTCTCAAGATACCGCAAACATTGTATTTGGCTTAACTTGCTTCAATTTGTGAAACTTTTTTTTTCCATGGACTGTAATGTGGTTAATGGGATTGACTGGTAGGTGAAGGCAATATTCACAACTTTTTCCTCACTTATACCAGCTTAAAAAAAGCATGAGATTACAGTTCAAGAAACTGATTGAGCTTTTTTGGCAAGATGAATGCTTCTTTCTACCTTCTAAAATCTTCAGCCTTTCATATTCTACATAATGAACATGGTACATGATCTCAGGGAGTCTAATTGTGAATCAGGTCAATGTGTTGTTAATTTAATTAAGTCCTTGGTGTCATGATATAGATAAACTGCCACTTCAGATTAATGACGAAACTGTTGTGACACCTGGGCTTGCCAGGGTTAACTTGTTCCCACTGGGATGCACAAGGTCCAGCAGGACCATCTGCACCACAGACTGACCTCAGGTTAAGCTCTCAGACAACTTTATCACTACCTGCAGCGTGATTCTGTGATCATTGCCAAATGAGGATTCCTACACTTACACCTAATGAAAAAAAATATAAACCAGCTCTTCCTATTAACTTTATTAAGAGTTGAGATTGCCACTTGCTTCATGCCTTAGGGTTGTGTTTAAATTTTATTCTGGTCAACACTAAGCTCCTTCAATTCAGAGAAACAAAAAAAGAAGCATGCACTTAAATCCAGGTTTCTCCAAATTCCTATTGTTCCATTAGTGGGGTCTCTGTAACAGTTGCAGCTACAGAAAGACACAGGTAACACACAGGTCTGGTTCTGCGTATGCAAAATCAGTCCATGCAAACTAGACACGGCCCTACAGCCTCTTTGTTTCGTTATTGGACTTGGATTAGTATTTGTGTTTATATTACTTACTTATGTTCTGTCACTTTTTTCCAGTAGTTAATTATTTTTCTTATATGTGATGCCTTAAAAGCCTTGCCTTCTGAATCAGAAAACCACCTGCTGCATTCAACAAATACATACTTACCCATGAATTAATTTTTCTTGTATGAAATAAAAATCTGCTACTGCTGCTAGTACCAAAAGACACCTCTCATAGTCATATGCACTGTTCCATAACACACGTATTTCTGAAATCTGAGAAGTATGGGTGTATTTGTAAAAGTACCAAAACACTGTGTTTGGTAGCTATACTAACATTTAAATTACATCACATAAACACTGATACAGGTTATATATGCTACCTTTGGAATTGTGGATAATGTGACCATTGGATTTCACTGAATTTACGGCATGTATTATCTTTAGGATTGAAGATTTTAGCAGATATAATGTGATCATGTAACTAAACTCCCTAATAACTGTGCTATTACTTCTGTATTTTTAAATATTCAAGTAGCAATTATTTTTATTCCAGTTGAGGGGAAGGCCTTATGCCAGAGTTTATGTGAGGATAATGAGTTTTTATTTCAACACCACAGCATGCAAATATTTTTCTTTTAAAAATAAATTACCTGTTCATTTTTATTAGATGTCTACTATGGCAATACACATTTTTCACTGAGAAGGAGGACATTGCCCTGACAACACAGAAGAGGAACAATCTATAAGTATGTTGTTGAAACATTACTCTGCTGATTTGAGCTCTTCCGCTTTCAAACTGAAATAGCACAGATGGTTATAAATGCATCTTAGGGGAAATGGATTGGGACTTAAACACAGTTCTGAAAACTAAGAGACACTGCTTCTTTCTCCCTTTAATATTCTGAAGAGCCACTGCATGTAATGAACAGCAACACTGCTGATGGAATGCCTGCATATGAAATTCTGATAACTATGCAATCTCACAGGGACTACATGAGAACCACACAGGTTTTTGACTGCTGAAAGAAAATGCAAGTCCTATGGAACTCTGTGCATCTTTCTGTTTAGAAAGTTTTAACTAGACCACAGCAATGTGTTCATTCAATGAATTTCAGTTTCCCAGAAATTCATGTAACAGACCAAAACTTTTCCAGAAAACAAAAAGCTCCCATAATACTTGGAAGATGGCTATTGCAAGTACATGGAACCAACTCAGGACAGTGCACGAAGGGTAAGTTCCAGTCCTAGGAGTGACTGCTTAGGGTTATACAGGACTTGTTGACCAGTTCTGAATTTTAATAGCAGTGAAGTATGTACTGCAGCATCAAGTTCTGTTAGTAGTTTTAGAAAAGAACTTTTTTTTCAGTCATAAAACAAATTTAATCACTACTTACAAATTAAACTTTCTTACACAGCACTCAAGAATAATTAGATATAAAAGAAATTGTGATGCCACAACCAAGAGGAAACAACTTTGATAATATGTCTACTGCAAGTGCCCACAACACACAATAGGTAGGTACCTATTGTGTGTTGTGGGCACTTGCAGTAGCCAGATATTTAATAATAACCAGGCAAGTCTTGAAGTGAAGAAAATTACTGAGAGAAACTAAAGAGATTAATGACAACAATCCAGAGGTTGACAAGATTGAAAAAAGAAGTTTTAAAATTCATTCCGGGCAGCAAACAAATCCCAGATATCATAGTATTAATCTGCACATGCTAACGTTGTAGTTCTGGTTGAAAGACAACCAAGAAATTTGCAGTATGATTTTTTTCTCTATTTCAGTGAAGCAGGAGGAAGAGAAGCTTTACTGCACATGCAGTCTGAAGCACTATTGCATCCACTGACAAGCAAAGAGGTTGTTAAAAAATTGGGAAACAATCCCCACAAATTTCTGACCCTGAGATCCTGAGATATGTGAAGTTTTCCAAAGTGCCTCATCCCCGTGAGTGCCAGCCAGGCTTCCCCTTCTTGCTTCTCCCCAGAGAGCAGAGCCAAGAGCCTGCACAACACACCAGGAGGAGAGGAGGTGCTGCTCCATTTTATCTGGTGAGTTGGTAATTAAAGTTACTGTTGTGATGTAGAAATTTCATTGATTTTCCTTCTTCTGAGAAAAAAACTAAAGCTGCCTGCTGCACTTCTGAGTAAACGCTCAAAACTACATGGCTATCAGTGCTTGCATTCCCAGTCCTTCACACTGAAGCTGCTTCTCCACTGAAATAAGTCGATACCATGTCTGAGAGCAGCTGCAGTGAGTGTAAGACAGAGCAGTGAGCCTGGAGGGACCACTGCTGGGATCCTGCCATCCCAGGTTGGTAACCTCAGGGGAGGGAGCTCTCTCAGCCTGCTCCTGCTCATCAGCACCTCTAGCACACCTCACTGCTGTCTGCATATGTGACTTCTGGCTGCTCAGGTGCCAATCATGGCTTAAAACACTGTTCTTTAGAGGCTGTTCTTTCACTCAAGTTTAGGGAAGGAAAGCTGCATAAGGAGTGACCAGGGTTCATTATTCACAGTGCAGATAAAGGTTCCCATGAGTCTATGTCTCCCTCCCCCCACCTTCTCAGGTAGCAGCTGAACCAACTGCACATGACAAGAAAGAGTAAAGTGATTAATGCAGGGCTGAAGAAGGAGACAAATTAGTGAGTTTGCCTACAATGATTACTGGGAGGAGGTCATACCCTAAACCATATACAAAATGAGCAGCACAGCACCAGAATATGGATGTTCCAAATTATCACTGATAGCTGTTAATATTTCTCGAGTCCGTCTGGAGAAGGAGAGGACTGAATGAAGGAGGAGAAGGCAGCATAGGCAGACTATGAACAGAGTGACTGACACTACTGCAAGTATTGCAGTCACAAAGGGGACAAGGGATGCATGGGATAAGAGCTGGAGCTGAAAGAAGAGATTAATGGATATTTTTAGTAAAACAGTGAGAAATTAATGTGGGAGGCCAGGGTAGGCAGGGTTAAAGCACTCAAAACAGATGAGATTGATTAAATTAGGAACAAGTGGAGATGCCAGATCTGAACATAAGGAGTATGGTTTTGTCACTGTAGTGTGCAAGTGGGTTAGTGAAACAAAGCATGGAAATTCTATAGTTAACTTCTTTACTACTTCCACAAATATCCCTCCACCCACAGTCTCATCCCTCAAGGGATCAGATTCCTCATGCACAGACTTATGGCCTTTGACAATTTAGGTTCCTTCTGGTTATAGCTGATATTTTTTCTCCCCTGAGCTCACTAAAGGAAAGCATCTGAGAATTTTGTCTATGCTTAACAACACGGGTTAGCCAGATTTGTGAACTGCTTAAAGTAACTGCCCATGAAAAAAGGGCACGGCCTGTCTTTTCAGGAATCCACCATTGAGACTCAAACACTGGAAGAAGTTAGTGAATACTGAAACTTATTAGATAATTTTTCTGGCTGCTCCACTAATAATATCTGGTACATTCATCTGCTAACTTGCAAATAAAAAGCATACCCAGCAAGTATTAAACTGATTCCTCTGGTTGGGCTGCAGTACTGGCTCTACACAAGTGCAGAAAAATCCTCATATGTGACACCAGCTGCAGCTCTAATGTATGTAGTTTCCTGATAAAGGGAGTCTGACATTACTCACTTGTTCAGGGGATTTATTTGCTCTCTTTCATTTAAATAAGATTTGTAATACATTTGGTTTACTCATAGAGATGGAAAAATACGGAGAACAGACCTGTAAGATGTGGTCTATGTGGTCAGTCCCAGCAAACACTACCCATTGCTCCTCTTCATTATCATAATTTCATTCATCACTGGTAATTTTTTTGTATTAATTTCTGTTTATGTGTTGATTTTCTGTTTATTTTATTTTTGTTGGCATTCTCTTTTCTTTAATGATTTATTCAAATCAATTGTTATCTGTAGCTTAGTCCCATGGCTGTTGTAGAGTCTTCGCCTGCAATCTTGTCTCCTTAAAGGATCAAAGTTTTATTTCACTCACTCTCACTCCTAAAAGCATTTTAGTTCAAAGCCATCAAATCTGTTTTCTCTGTTATACAAGATCCAGGCTGCTTTGCTGGAGCATAAGAGCAGCTGTCAGCTCTGTCTGTGACAGTGTTACAGTGTAAGTTCCAGTGGCACTGAGCGTGTGCCACATGCCTGCTGCCTCTAAGGAAGCTCTCACACAACTAAGCTTTTGGATCTCTCTCAGCTTTAACTATCTTCACTTACCTCTTCACATCCGTGCTCAGCCCTAGCATGTTCATCAAATGTAAACAGCCTTTTCCTAGCCATTCTTTGTGCACTATGTGCCACACCAGGTATTTCTGAGATGTAGCAAAGATCATTCTGTGTTGGTGATACAACACCTTGTCTATTATACGCAGGCAAGTTCTCAGAAATAGCCAGACTTTCTTTGGGCTTGTCTTTTCACTTTTTAAAACGTAAAACTTGCTACTTCTCCTCTCTGTTGCATAAAGGCATTTTAGTATTCTGAATTACTATTCAGTCTAATGCTGCTTCTAAGCTCCACTGCTGTTTCCAATTTTGAATTTGAGAACACATTTAATTTCTCCATTTCTTTCTAGTATTTACACAAAAGGTGTGTTGAAAGCAGGTGCCAGTCCAAAGACATGTTGGAAGACTTCTATTTGGCAGACAATATTTCTTTCAGATACACGACTGGCAAAAAACCTGCATATGTTTATAGGTTTGGTTTCATAAGCCTGAGCAGAGAAGCTGCAGTTTTATTGAAGGGGGTGGTTGTATGTCCTTAAGCAGTTGTGTAGCAGCATCCTAGATAGTCACACAGGGGCCAGAAACAAGGAAGTTCCTGCCTCATATGTAAAAAGTTCAAACATTTTTATTCCTGTCTCTCACCTGATGAAGCAAATTGCAAACTAGTGTACTTAAGATTTTAATGTGAGGGTGTTTTTCTTCCACCATAGAAAACCCACCAAACCAAAACCAGCCACCACAAACAAATAAAAAACCCAAACAATAAATCCTTATGGATCCTATTTCCAGCTCTCCAACTGCAACGTGCATCAAAAATATCTTTTAGCTGCTTGAACAAAAAGTGGCAGCTACCAGTTCTGTGCAGTTCTCTGCAGCTGCTCATCTGACCCCCAGGCTGAGTGTTCACTGCAAGAAGCTGCTGCTGGAAATGCTAAATTATCAGTGGAAGCCTGAAGGCCACTTGCCTTCTCTACAGCGACTGCTGGCATCCCAAACCAAGGTTTATGGTTTTGCCTTCAGCTATGGAAACCAAAGGAAGGGAAACTGATCAGGGATTGATGTACATCTTGAGTTTTTGTTGAACTCTGGGAGTGATGGTGATGTGTGATAGTCAGCAAGTGGGCAAAGCTGCGGCCTTGATTTAGGAAGGTGTCTGCAGGTGACAAAGATAAGGCATAGCCACAGAAACAGGTTAATGCCTGAAGTGATTCTGTAAGGAAAATTAAAAATACCTTTGATTTGTAACAGTTTGACAGTGAAAACCTTCTTTGGTGAAGCCAGTAAAGCTAACTCCTAAATACTAACATTCAAAGTTTGTATTTCTCAACAGCTGCTGTAAGTACATCTCAATTAAAAGTTGCTTAAATACTGTATAGCGGGCATAATGAGCTGAAGGTGCAAGATGACAAGTTATCTGTCCCATGTCTCCCCAGATGTGCTTTTTTTTTCCCCACAAGGTTTCCTAGTGAAGACAAGAATGACCCAAATAAATAACTTGCTGTTCCAGTCACCCTTCTTGGAGTCCTGTGATCCTTACCCACAGACAGAAAGCTTACAATTAAAGCTTCAGCAAAGAAAGGATTACCTTGATTAACCAATAACAAGTAGCTGTCAACAGTGAACAGTGAGATAAAAGAGATGAAAGAGAGAACAGTAGTTCTTGGTGTAGGGAAGTCTGACCTGCTTAAACTCTGGGAAGAGAATCACTCTTCAGGAAGAGGTACCTTGCTCACATGAATAAGATTGGCCTTGGCCTTGCCTTGTTACAGAAATAGGCAACTTTATCTGGGTTAATAGGCCTATAGCAGAGGTGAAGAGATGACCAGATGGCAGAGCTCTGGAATGGAGCAGGACTGGTTTCCTCAGTTTCTAAACACAGCAAGGAAAAACTCAGCAACAATCATGGAGTTGGAAGACAGCTGTAGGCTTATGAGAAGGTAAATTTGTAACAATGAGACCAAGACCATAGGCAAGGAAATGCCAAGGGAAAAATTGGAAAGGATTATTTCTAGATCAGGCAATTCAGATCAAAGTGCAAAAGTATTATTAAGCTTTGGTCATATTTGGTAAATATTTATTGATATGAAATACTACTCAATCCAGTCTCTCTAAGGGTTTGCTTTAAAGGTTTTTGTTTCCTTCTAGTAAATGGACAGAATTTCTTCTCAAAGTAATTATCACCCACTCAGGTGTCAATGTCCCCCCCCCCCTCAAGTAGTTCCTCTTGTGTGCTTAGGTCGTTATACATCGTTTTGCCATCTTTCTTTTTTAAGGCTGTGCCTTCTCCAAACTTTATTTCCATCGGCTCTTTACGACTCATTTAGACATTGCACTGGGAGCAACTAAGCCAAACGAATTGTAATAATTGACAACATATGCTTTTTATCTATGATAGTCTTAAATGGTACAATTTCTATAATACTTCTGTCTGCCTGCGACTATCAAAATGCAATTTACTTGTGATTGTTGAAAATTATGCTTAACCACATCTTGCATCTCCGGTAGGCTCCTGCTAAACGTGCATCCATTTCCGTCTTGCAGGAAGTTTTGCGCTAATCGGTTCTTCATGACCGCTATAAATGCGCGTTTGGTAGAGCTAGGGTAACAGAACTACAGTGATTTTTAGGTTTTTCTTTCATTGGGAAACAGTCTGATTTCCTAGGTAGCGGACACGCGTCGAAGTGATTTAAGCACAACATCCTAAAGGTATCATTAAGCACTAATTAACTTACCGACTTTCTCGAGATGCTACGGCATGAAAACGAGCTGTTAGAGCAAATTTAGATGACAGCGTCTATTTTTTCTTTCTGTTGTACGAAAAGCCCTTTAATTCCTGCTTTAGGCGTAGGGGCAAAGCCGCGGCGGCTGACCGACCACCTCCTGACAGGTGCAGCGCGCCGCCCGCCCTTCCGC
>VXBU01002216.1:250988-303911 GCA_013400315.1 Bombycilla garrulus
CGGCGCGGGCTGCGGCGGGCCCGAGCGCGGCCCCTCGGCCACAGGGAGCCCCGGCGAGCGCCGTCCCCGCGCAGGGCAGCGCCGTCCCTGGCTCTCCTCGCACCTGCGAGCCGCTGCCTGGCAGCCGGTGCCCGGCCGGGACATGCGGGGGGACGGCAGCCGGTCGGGAGCTGTTCACCGGAGCGATGGACGTAGAGGCTGCAGGAGTTCAGGACGGCTGCAGAAGTTGCTGGCGTTGTGCTCTGGCTGCAGTGTGGGAACAGGGATGCGACAGCGATGTGCTCGTTGACTCCAGAGAGAAACGGGCGATCCTTGCCGAGTCCTTGTTACGAATGTCATCATGTTCTGGGAGCCCCAGCCCCTTAAACCATGTGATTTAAATGACGGGGATTTCTTTCTGGTTGTCTCATATGTGACACTCAAGCATTTAAGAGAAGGAGCCTAGAGTTAATTAGAACTTATTTCTTGTTTTGAACTCATTCAGACTATTTTATTTGGCTACTTTCAGCCAACTTTTCCTGGTTTGTGTGCTTTTTCTTTTCAGGAAAATACTGAGTGCGTTGAGGCTCGGCTCTATCACGTTTGCATAACCATGTAAGAGAATCTGTGCAGAGCAAATGATTAGAATTGGTCTCTAGTCATGAAAGGAGAGATTAAAAGCACTTGAATCGCAAGTGATGGATGCATGGTGCAACCATGTTTTGAACCCAGAGCCTCCTCGGTTCAGCAGGTGACCTTTTGCCTGAGAAGTGAAATTTGGGGGGCTGGAGACAACTGGTATCGCCTTATAGTTGCTGGCAAGATTCCTCTTCTGCTGAGATTTGTTTTCAGTAAATTTAAACTCAAGGTCAAAGCCCAAGATCTGCCTTGTCCAGTTAGTTGATGAGTATTATGCGTCTATTAGTTATGTAGCAAACACTGCTGAACAGGAATTTAGCAGTAAAGCCATGGCAAGAACTGATACAAATCTACAAATGCTGCTGAAAGCTTGACTCATGTATGATGAGTCCTACTCTTCAGTCAGTGCTCTGTTTAGAGATTTTTTTGAGTGAATTCAAAGACAAAGTGGAAGGTCAGGGACAAGGGTAGTAAATCCATGTTTGGACAACCTTTTTTTTTTCTGCAATAAAGATTCAGTGTTTCTCTAAATACATCATTCCTTTGCCTTTTCTATACCTTGCTGTTTCCTTTAGTTGGCACATCATTATGAAATTGTTTTGGAGTTTTGAGTTTTCAAAGGGCCTGGGGCATATGGAGAGAATTATTTTATATATTAAATCAGGTTTAGTTCTCTGCTTCAATTTACAGTGCGGAAATTTCTTGACCAACTTTGGCCAGAGTCACAGTATCATTTAACTACTGAATCAAACCTTTTTGTTGTTAAGAAAGGCTACTTGAAACCTGAAGAGTTTGTTCTTGGTGACTTCCACATAAGCAAGAGGAAGAAGTTTCATCTTAATTTTTAAATATCTCAAGATTTTGTGCTAAGGATATGAATTACACCTTTTGTCAACATGTGAAGTGACATAAGAGACAGAAAGGCTAACATCTACATCAAGGCTGCTAAAGTTAAAGGTGAATCAAAGCAAAGGGAAGTATTGGGTTTTAAATGTAAAGTAGAGAAGCTGAGGAAATAGAGACAAAACAGCCTAGCAAGTGGAATTGGACTAATGGTCTCCAGAGGTCTATTAGCCCCTGATTTCTGTGATACTACCTAGGTGTCTTTTAGACTGCATTTAGGTTACTGATTAAAGCCAGGCAAGGCTTATTTGCTTCACAGATATGGTTTTCACATTTATATGCCTGGGTTTGTAGAACAGCTTCTTCAGTATTGTTAAAATGTTTCTGTTGTGAAGGGGAAGGACAGACAGATGTTCAGTTAGGGACTGAGAAAGGAAATGACCATTTTGTCTCAGTGATGTTGTCACTCCAGAAGTTCATAACGGGTTTTCTACTCTCTAATTTCAGATTTTTTGCTCTTGTGATTTGACAAAAAGGAAGAGCTCTGAGACAGAAAAAGATACAAGAGGTTTTTCCCTCATTAGGGGTGGGACTATTTGTTGCTCAGTCTCACCTTTGAGTGAGACTGATTCTTGTTTCCTGATGTGATAAGGCTTTGAACCATCATTTTTCCATCATAAACACTGCCATTCATCGGTCACTCACTCCAGCAGGCAGCACTAACATTACCAACGTGCTGGTTCTTTGTTTGATTTTTGTCATATCCTTGTCAATGATGTGAAGCGCTCTGATTATCCCCATGTAATTTGATTTCTTCTCTTTTTTGTTTTTGCATTGGTAAATCTTTCTTTTCTGTTTCTGTCATCCTGCAAAAACTCCACAAACCTGTTGCACAGCCTCTTCTATTGCTTCTTGTATTTCAGAGCCCTTCTTTAAGCTAGCCATTACAACCTGACTTCTTCGCAATCTACCAGAATTGTCCTTTGCTCAGGTAGCCAGCACCCCTCTTCACTGAAAGCCTATAGTCTTTATTTCTGAGGGGTTTAACCAAGTACTACTTTGTGCCTTTGTTCTTATTCCTTGACAATGTTGGCACATAGCCTAAAAAAACCTATTCTTTTTCCTGAAATCCAGCTTGACAGAAGAGAACTGATTACTGTCACACATTGACTTGTATCAAAGCTGTCACCAGGAGTGTATTTTTCTCTCAGCTGTTAGATATGAATTGGCAACAGGAAGAGAATACTGTGGCATTTCAGATAGCTGTCTTTTATGTGTCAGCCTAGGACACTGTTCCCATACTTGATGACAGAAGGTTATGGCCAGAGAATACAATATTCTTATGTTTTAAGGGTACAGACTATTCCAGTTGTTAAGATTTTGCTGATTTCAACTTTTCTAAAAACCCAAAGGGCTGCTTAAAAATAATTAGTCAGCCCTTCTGTTGGGAAAAGAAGCAGAAGAAACTGCTGCAGAGCTCTTAGTTTGAATTGACAGAAACTGAAAGAATAGCACCAAACTGAGCTGACTGTCTCCTAAGAAAATGTCAGCCATTCCTGAAAATCAAAGGGAGCCAAACTTACACTAGGACTTTGGTTAGACTTCAGCCATTCTTTGAGATATTCCAGCCCCATCTGGACATGATCCTGCATGTGGTCAGCAGGTCTAGCTGACCCTGCTGAGCAGTGGGGTTGGAGTCAGTGCTCCCAATAGATCTCTTTCAACCAGAAGAATCTGTGCTTTGTATGAATCTGTGCTTCAGTAGATTTGAAGTTTTGTTCAAAACTTGCTTGCAGTGAAAGCTGCAAAAAACTGTGGTTACACATGACTTGGTTTGTCTCAGGAACTCTGCAACTCTGTACTGACCCTGTAAGTGGATGGTATTTTCAGGAATAGATTGATATTGTAGGGGACTGGAGGAAACAGCATTTTTCTTTCCATTTCTCTTTGCTCATTTTTTAGCTGCTTTGCACAAAACTCTCCTAATTAAAAGCACTGAGGTGGAAAACTTAGCATGTTGCAAATGCAGCGTTAAAAAACCTGACCACATGTTGGCGTTTTCTGGACATAGGCATAATGTTTCCATAACAAATACGATATTGTCAAATCCTCAGTAAGGGGACCATCTCTCTTACATAATAAAAAATGTAATGCAGTTAGGACAAGCAGCACCTAATCCTAATAGGGGCCTTTGGACACTAGTGTTAATCAACAAGTATTTTAGGATGAACTTCTGTTTATCCTCCTCACCCATTTTTGCTGCGCAGTTGGTGTGTGCACACAGGTTACTGTTTTGATAGATATTTAGTTAGTCCTTTACAACTAAACTATATCCCCTTCCCAATGCCTGTTAAAGGGATTCTATATGGTTGTCCTGTAGTTACTGAAAAGTTGTTTAAATGTAAGCTGTCTAACATGGTTTGTATTTGTCTGTTAGATGTTTGTTTACCAAAATGGGTATTACAGTTGCTGTATTACCATGTGTTTGATTGTTGTGCACAAGCAATGACCTTGTACAGTCAGGTTATTGATAATTTTCTTTGTGTTGTTGCTCAATAGATTGGTTGAGCACTGACGCTGTAGAGGGACACCTCTTTTACCCAAAATACCAGGTCTATTTTGCTTATAGAATTCCATTGGTTAAATTGTTTGCATTGAACATTAGGTTGTTACTTTCTTATGTTAATGTATTTCAGACAAAGTTTGTCTTCCAGTACCTTGTTTGTTTTGTTTGTTGCTTTGATTTGATTTAGGTTTGGAGTTTTTTGCAGTTACAAAGTTTTGTTCTGTCAATCAAAGTCCTGTTCCCTTCGAGATGGGTTCTTGGGCTGTGAAAAAAGCACCCTCAGTAAACAAACCAGAATTGAAGAGGTGTCATAATGTGTTGCAATAAGTAAGTAGCATGACTTAGTTTAATTTATATCAGAACAGATCTGGCTGATGAGATTCTCACTGACAGTGGCCAGGAGCTTTAGCGAAAGATGGTCTGGCCAAGATAGTTGTTGAATGTAGTCAAAAGAGAACGAACAGTTGTTTGTTGCTTCACTTCAGACTGGTGACATGGCTCCCTGTTTAATACATGCAGCTCATTGCCATAGGACATGGATGCGAGATGATTTATTTTTATCTATGTAAATATCTTCAACTAGAAAGAGAGTTTTTTCTAAGATAACCTCATTTTTTTAGTTAAAAGGCAAGTTTAAATATTAAACCTACTCAGTCTGTCTGCCTGTCTCTCTCTAGCTTCCAAACCTTCGCTCTATTTTCAGCCTACTTGCATCCCTGGATAAGATGAGGGAAGAGAAGGGGCTAGAAGATGGTATTTGAATTCAGAAAGATAAATCAGGAATAATAAGTTGATCACAGATTTCTGAAATTCTGAATAATTTGTTGTCACTCTCTTTCCAGTAGACTAGAGCTTCTGTAGCTGAGTGTTCCAGCTGATCTCTACTGTGTTATTCCACAGGGAAAGGAGTTGGTGTTTGCAGTGAGTTCAGACTGAGCCATACAGCTCCTCTTAGGTCAAAAATAATGCACTCATTTATTCAGAGCTGGGCTAGAGGCTGATAATAATAATCAGCTGGCAGGCAATGAGCCATCATGTGTAGCATTAACTGAAATCTTTTAGGCATCAGAAGGTGATGATGCATGTAGAGTAGACAGAAGGTGACACATTCCCAAACACACTCTTTGAGTTCATCTATGCTGTCCTGGGTTTTTTGTTAAAGATGAAAAAAATGCTTTTGGCTTCCTCCATTCTATGAGCATCCAAACCTAATGTCCCATGAACTGTGAGAATATATTGTACAACTGCTGTGTGCTTGCTGCTGCCCCTTCCTGCAGCTCCAGAGGTTGTTCAGAATGCTGCTGCTTACTTAAAAGGCTGTAGTGATAAGAGTCAGCTCCGTTTTCAGAATATGTTTAGAAATTTTAGATTATTCTGAATAATTAATGAAAATGGGATCTGGAATTCTAAGTCTTCCTGAAAATCACTGGCATTTTTCATTGCTAAACTATTTTTGGAAATTTTATCTAAATTCTAGCTGCCATCCTGCAATATAGTGTTTCCCTCAGGCTTCATATTTTTGGCTGTTCTCCTGGGTGAAATTTTCAAGTGCTGGGAGCACTTAGATTTTAAATAGGTGGTATATTTTTTGTGTCCCTAGAAAAAGAGGTCAAGTCAAAAGACTTACTAAAGAGGTCTCATAATAGCTATCAATAACAACTATCCATTTTTCCTTCATGTCAATAGGCAGGTAGAAAACAAGAAAATATGAAACAGGTTAAAAGAGAGGCTGAAAAAGAAAAGTCCAATACCAATGTAACTGATAATGTGGAATGTTTGATTTGATAGGGCTGTCTGTAGCTATAGTGTTCTGTGCCTTGTAAGATTGCTGTTGAAGCATAAAAATTGCATAGGTGGTATGAACGTAAAATTGAAATGTGAAGAAAGAAAAAAGCTTTACTTCTTTGGTAGATTTTTCATCTAAGAGTATACCAACTGCTGTGTGCTAATTTTCTGTGTGGATTATATATTCATGAGATGCAATGTGAGAATTTGCTCATGCAATATATTTGAATAAATGACAGGATATGCTGACAATAAAATGCAGGTGTATGAAAAAAACAGAACAGTTACTACCAGTGGGGGAAAAAATATCTTCAGTCCCCCAGTCTCATTTTAAACATCTCTGGCTGAACTTGCAAGAGAATAACAAAAAGCTAGCAACCTTTTTACAAACCAGAAGGACTTAAATAAGTGTGAAAACCTGACCTTTCATGTTTTTCATCCTTTAAGCTGCTAAATTACCATGTACAGTTTAAATAGCTGCAGGAAGGGAGACTGTAAACAGATGCCTACAGTCACGTACAAAATCCTATGGAGTTAAAAGTTTCAAAATTACCGTGAAATCAATTTTCATCACCATAGTAGCTAATGGTATTTCTAAAATCATAAATACCAGTTAAACTGAAATGTGAATTTTCACTGTAACAGGTACACAGGCATGAAAGCCCCTCTGCACAGCCCTTTTATCATAATTCAGACCTACTCTGTGCTCTGAGGAAATTTAAATAGCATGACCCCTGCACCCATAATCCTCTGTATTTTCTCAGTAAGCTTGTTAAAGTTACAGGATACATTTTTGAGGCATCCATGAGACCCAGGATTGCCCAGGATTGCATCAGAGCCTAAATTTGTAAGGGCTGAAGCACTTTTGAATGAAATTTTATTTGTAGGGAAACCTAGGGATAAGACAAATAGATAACTAGCAATAAGGCACACTTTGGGAAGGTTTCAAGCAGGCAAAGGCAATTTCATTTATAGTTCTGAACAGAAAGAGCTTGTCTAGATTTGGGGAGAAGACAGGAGTGTTTAGAGCTTGATGACATCCTGAAATTTTCTGATTTATGAGAAAAATATTAGAATTAAGATCCTGCCTGTGAAGGCAGGCATTTCATTCCACTGTTTTTCACTATATGATTTTTGACTTCTGTCAGTGAATTTGCACTTCAGTGTTTAGATTATTTACATTTTGATATAGAAACAGTAATAAAAATGAAGCAAGCTACATGTACTTCTGCTACCTCTCTGACTTCTAATTCCAAAAATCACAACTAGCTAGAGTCAGAGATGCCTCATTTAAAAAGGTAATTGAAAATTCATCTAGGGAATGCAATATTTGAGAAATGAGTGTTTCATGTGGATATGCAATACAACTTCACTTGAGTTGTATGAATTGCTCATGATTGGAAGAGGAAATGAGTAAAATAAAAACATTTTCCTTTTGAATAAAAATTTTGAAACTTATGATTCCCACCCCCCAGCTTTTTGGAGGGCTTTTAGAATAGTTTGAGAGACATTTTGTTCATGGTGCATGTTGGAAATTTGTGGAGGACAAAATTCTGAATATTTCTGGCATGGTTAGGTGTACCCAGAATGCGCAAACATGCAGTAAATATTCAATGAGTCCTAGTTTGGTGATGATTAGGGGTTTTCTAGGTCTAATTTTATATCTTCATATTTTTTCTTTGTGGTTGCACTTCAAGGATTATGAAGGTCTGCTGTTTGGGCAGACCACAGTACTTAGGGGTTCTCAGACTCTTAAGAAATTTGGTTTAGATAACAACTGGAGATTTACAGACAGTCAGTCATTGAAAATTACCGTGACTGGGAAGCCATCAGTAAGGAATGAGTTTAGCCACACTGAATGAGTGTATTAGTTACACTGATACTACAATATGGACTTGCTGACTTCTTTAGGTTCTTGCCAGTACCAGTTTCTGTATGAAACATGAAAGAATTTGAAATTAATTTTGTTTGTTTAAAAACAAACACACACACACACACACAAAAATCCAAAGCAAAAAAACCCCAAATATATTAGCCGAATAACAGATAACACTTCAGTGAGCTCTCCCATGAGATTATCTTCTCATACTGCTATAAATGAAGAGTTTGGTTCTTATATTGTACAGTAAAATAATGTGAAGGAATGATTGGGTCCTTACTGTGTAGATGTTAGGTTAGAAATTGGTCCAGGTGAGTAATGCTATTAAATTTTAATTCTGGCAAAAGGATCTCTGCTACTAAACTTTTTAATTATACAAATATATTTCTTACACTATTTTGATGATGGTACTCCAATGTAAAAAACAGGAGATGGGAATAAATGTGGCTTTTTCTGCTGTAAGCTATAGTTCATATTTTATGGTGTAGTAAAATTTTACCTGCAAGTTATATGGTTTTGTACAGAAAACCGCTCTGCAAAACTCTAATATTTACAGTTGTTTTGCACTTGGAGTATGTTTGTGTACCTATTTTTTGTAGTACTGAATTTAAATCTTGATAAATTTAATTGAAAATTCATTACTTGGCCTCATAAACTTATAATTGTAGGCTCAAGGATACAGTATATAAATAGAAACTTTCTTTGAAGAAAATGCAAAATTAACTTGGTAGTGTGGAGTGCAATGAAGGCTGTACTTTCTCACGTGAGTTTTTTTCCCTTTCTGGTATTTTTGTACCTCATTGATTCTCAAAATCTTTCATACAATAGAGTAACTTCAGCATTGGAATGAGGGGGTTGCCACCTGAGGCTGGCTGGGGTGACAAAAGCATCTTTTTTGATTTTGATTGCTTTTATGGCTCTGAGCCTAGTGAAGAATATTAGGCCCTGGTTTTTAATTTCTGTATTACTGTTCTAATTAGCAGGCTATCATATATTCAAAGATCACACTCGTTTGATAAGCTTTACCCACTAGGTGTGTAGCTGAGTTAACAGCCACCTGTTCACTTGGAGGAAGCTGTGTACAACTTCCTCTGTCGGAGTCCTTTGTCAGAAAAGTGTGAAAGGTGCCTGAATAGCTCAGGTGAAAGTGAAATCAGTCTAATGGATGGTTGGTTAACCTGGAGCATTATCAGGACTTGCTTCTAGCTGTGTGTCCATTGATTTTTGCCTTGGACTCTCCCCAGACTGTTAATTCTGGCTGTGTGGATTCACCATTTGTCCAATATCTCTGTATATTTGGACTTAACAGTCCAACAAAACTGCTGTACTGAGCCTCCCCGTGGATCCTGACTGCTGGAACCCCCCAGGTCTTCCTGCAGTGCCCGTGCTGGGAAACCACATAGGGGGTGGAAACATTTTGGTAGCTGAAAATGTACTGTGCAGTTGATTACTCCATGCAGAATGTGTTTGGTGCATGGCAATGTTCGATGTAGAGTGTGATTCGACTGTGCACAGCACATGCAGGGAATGCTGGTTCTCACTGGAAGTGTTGCATTCATGCTGCTTGCATCAGGAAATTTCAGCTGGAAACGTCACAAGCCTTATCTAGACCTCAGTTCCCAGAGGTTACTGAGAAAACACATTAATGCAGGCTCTCCTACTTCAGGGATGACAACTGCAAGAGTTACAGCCAATGTTTAGCCTTATGTTTCTTTTTTGAAGTGAAGTAATAATGTTAAAAATAGCAGAATTTGTCCATTTGCTTATAGGTGAATTTTTTCTAATTGCAAAGATATTGTGACAAATTTTTTCACTGACTTATTATTGGTTATTGGTAATCCATGTAATTATTGGACCTTGGAAGTTTCTCTAAAGCCATTTAAATACATTGGATTAGATTCTGCACCATTGCATTTCTTAAGTGCTATGACCATAGCATTTTTGGTCCTAACCATTAAGAAACTATTACAGAATTTACAAAATTTTTGTTGCTTAGAGGTGAGAAAATACATATGAAACTTTGTTTTCAAGAGCTAATCCTTTTTTGGTTGTTGTCCATAATGAATTTTTATTGTTAGTATAGAATGAATAAATATTGGAAAATTAACATTATGTGTAACATCAATGGCCTCCAATGGAAGATGAATTTCTGAGGTTTAACTCATATTCATAAACCATTTATTAAGACAACTAATTCCCACTTATGTTCAAGAATCCAATTTCTTTTCTAGTGTTTTAAGAATACAGTAATGCTAATGGCCTTGCTAATGCTTATACACTCCCAGATGCAAATGTTAGAACTTGGTGAGTCTGTATTGGCAGATCGTGGTTAATGTTTTCCATTGCTGCAGAAGGGGATCTGTTATGGTTTTGGAAAGACTAGTGTGCTCTAGCATGAACAGATAAAGCACAAAATTGGAGAAAACCCTTCTAAATGTTGTGGTGTTTTATTGCTCTTTAGAGATTTCCGTAGTAGCCATTCCATGTAGCAATAGCTATTCCATGTAGCAATAGAAATAGCTTGTGTGAGAAAGGTTGAAGAAATGGAACTCAGAAACACAAAGCTCTTGGAATCCCTCTTCAGAAATTCTGGATAGAGATCTATAATTTTTAAGTAATTGTTTGTTTGGGCGTTTTTTAAAACTCTGTGGCAGCCTCCTGAGCAATGTGTGAGTAACATCACAGGCTCAGGCTGTACTTGCTGCGCTGTGTGTCTTTACAGAAGGCGCTGCTAATCTGAAACTGTACAGCTACTGCTTTTATGTACTTTCAGCACTTCTGTTCTCTTTGAAACAAATAGATCTGCCAGCTTGTGGTAGTCTCTAGAAACTCACCACCAGAGTAGCCATGACATTAAATTTTAATCAGGCCACAGTAATTGGCCAGTTTTTTATTTTATTTTGGAAGAGGAAGGATTAGAGTTTAGATTGTTTTTTAAAAAAAAACCCAAAACATAAATTTCTAGAATTTTTTTCTTGAAATGAAAAGTATTTTGCAGAATTAACAGAAATGATAGTAGGATGAATATGTAAAAATATCTGTCATGGACATCTAATTTTAAGTCTCTTAAAACAGGGCAGGGGTTTTGCTAGTCTTTAGTCAGTTTTAATGTAGAATGTTGCAGTGTTGCTATTACTGAAGTTTGTAACAAGTTACTGCCTAATTCATTGAAAATTATGACAGCTTAAAATTTAAAAGCTGCTGCAAACTCCAGTTTGTCCGGTTTTAATGTCTCAGAAGAGTTGTGTGAAGATTCTATGCTGACCCACTGAATTCTCCCGTAGTCACATTTTGCACTGAGCATTTATCACTTGTACCTTTGGCTTTTACTGACATGCTTAATGACATTTCTTACATTTCCTGTCTTACATTTTCAACTGGCAATATTTTTCAAAACCAGTCAGTGTTATCCACACTATCCATACTGAATGTCATACTTCACCAGTGGGATTTTTAGGAGACCCACTGTCAGTCAGTAATTGATAATACAGTAAACTTAAGAACTGCTTCATCTTTCTTTGTAGATTTTTCTTTGCCATTCTGTCATATTTCCTCTCCTGATCACCTTAAACCAAGAAAAATACTGTGCCAGCTCCGATACTTTTTTCAGAGTGATGTTGGCCTTTAATTATAACCTTCAGGATTGGAATTGCCAACTAGTTTGGAAGCTGGAAAATGTTATATTCTGTGCAAGCCTTTTCATAGGCACAGCAGACCTAATTTTGGTCCTCTGCAGGATTAACATTTTTCTTCTTCATAAATTGTACCTGTTCTCTCTTCTGACTGAATCCCCAGCACCATGAGTTCTCTGTGCTGTACAAGAGCTCTGTAGCTGTACAAGAGCACAGTGCATGCATGAAAAAGCTAACTTTTTCTAAATTTTGAATTTATTTCTTATGTCTTCCACTACACTCATGCCAGCAAATCCTTTTCACTCTGCATTTCCCCAGGAAAGAGGAGTCTGGGAATTATGGGATTTTTTAAGGAGACATATATTACCAATGTAACAAATACAGTCTACATCATCTTCCCTGAGTGTCCTTGGAATGCTCTCAGGGAAGAGAACTGATTAAAAACAGTCTCCTTTCTCATTAACTTCTCATTGCACTTTAAACCCATCTTCATAACAGCCACAGTCTGGGTTTGGGTGCTTGTGCATTGATGTGCTAACACTGATTTTGGGCTTTTTGTGTTTAGTGATCATATAATCTGCTGGGGGTATTTTGGCCAAAGTACATATTCCTTGAAAAATTCTTGGTGGTAATTATTGTGTATGATTTTTGAGATTTAAATTGTGATGGTAGTGCAGAAAATTTTGCTCTAACACCACAGGTCTCAGAGGTATCTGTGTTTTTTCTCAAGGCATCTGTTGCTGTGAGTAGCTGAGCAGGGACAGTGCACTGATACAGAACCTGTTCCTTTCTTCTAATCTTCAGTGCCATTCACAACTCCTGGAAAGAGCTGACATATACAGTAGGACTGACCTTCTAGTTGACTTTTGCACCTTTTTGGCTTGCCAAAATGTTTGTACTTCACAAATGAATTGCCTATTTTACTGTGCCTTTACAGGAACACAAATTTCAATTCACTGGTTGGAGAGGGAAATGTAGGAAGCCTGGACAGGATTGTAAGAAATGCAGTGTGAGTAGTGGTCTGAATTCCGGCTGGGCACCTCTATTGATCCCTGATCTCTCAGGCTGCATGTCCTCTCTTCTCATTGAAGTCAGTAGCAGTTTTTTTTGTTCCTGTGCAGGTTGCAATGTACCACCTGCTTTCAGATTTCCAAAACTCATACCCAATTTTAAGCTTTAAATTTCCTGACCAACACACCAGAGACTGCACTCATAAAACTCTGACATCTGCCATGTCAACAGCTCAGCATATTCCTGGATGCAGTTCAGACAATCTGAGCACCCACCAAGAGGCTCAGACCTCTAGCAAGCAGCAGTGGAGCCCAAGTGAGAGTAGGCTCAAACTGGTATTTGGGCTTCAAGTTTCTGATTTAGGGCTCTTTTGTTTCCTTTTTAATTTTTTTTAAACATCTATTTTATCAGCCTTCAGCAAGATATTATACTGCATGTACAGACCTCATTAAGGGCAGTCCATTCGAACAACAGAAGTATATTTAAATAATTTCCTGAACATAGGCCTTGCATTTCAATTTTGGTTTTGGTAATTAAAGTCAAAATGGAATAACAGTAGAACCATACTAAAGCAGCTTTGTCAAACTGAGTTTGTAGTTCAGTAATTTAAGTAAAGCCTGATAAAATTAGACATACTTTGATGGGGGTTTCCCACAGCTCTCAATTACTGGTTCTTAAACCTTAGGGAAAGGCAAAGCTGATGGTAATTGTATCGTGACTTGCTTCTCTGAATGCCTTACTTAGTCATTTTATGCCGTACTGAATCGGCAAAACTTTGCTTGAGCTTTATGTATGCATAAAATGTAGACTCAGGAGTATGCAGTCACTCACTGCTCCCTGGTACATGCTCAAATTTCTGCACTGCCAGTCTTCTAAGCCGAAATCCCTGCAACCATTCTCTCTTATATAGAGCTGAACACCTCATAATGCTACCAGACCCTGCACTTATTAGGATTATTTTTCTGTTATTAAATCTGCTTTAACATCCGGTCTTGCTCTCTACAGGAATGATGGCAGAACTCTTGGATTTCCCTAGCACAGTTTGAGTCTTTTAAGTAATTACTACATGCTTGGATATATTTGGGCTGCTCTATGAAGTGTTTGGGACAGCTATGCTACTCATAGTCCATAGCCTGAGTTTAAACTCTTGCTGGGTGAGGAGGGAGTGAACAAATAGGGTAATGGGTGTCATTCCCCTTCCTTCAAACACCGTTAAGATATGCAGTACATAAACTGAATGTCACATATTAGTATGTGTGGAAGATTCCGGATAAAATAGAAATATTTGAATGTAAATATATGTAAAGTACATATACTATCTGATATCTCATATAGTTATCTTCAAATCAAAAGTTTATGCAAGGACCTTATCATACTTCTTGGAACTAATATTTCAGCTTGCTTGCAGTTTATTGATCTTGTTTCTCAGTGGAACATCAAAATGTCTTGTGTGTTGCCTAAACCCTTTTAAGTTTCCAAACCCTTGTGTTAACAGGCTCTCACTAAATATTTATGCAGACGAGAGCTTGATCTTCACCTTTGATTTGACGTTAAAGGGTGAGGTATTGCTCACAGCATGTTTGCTTGGGTTTTCTTGGTTTTTTTCCATCTAAAGGACAACAGAGGAAAATAAAAGTCCTCCTTAGACTCTAGGTGTAAGCCAATGGCTTTACTCAACGTTGCATCAGGAATTGTCTGAGATATATATAAATATATATAAGTTTTAAATAATCTTATTTAGAGGACTGCAGGGTTTTTTTTGTTTTTAATTTAGTTTGGTTTATTTCTATTTTTTATTTAAGAAATCTGAAGACAAGCTCATTCTTAATTTCTGATTGATTTACAAGAAAACATCAGGAAATAAACATAAGACAAATATTAAGTTTTATACTGTGTGGACTTAGTTGATTTGTTATTGGAATATAAAGACTACTGATGCCATGGGATTTAGAGGGAACTCCTTCTGTTCTCCTTGGCTGGTATGAACAAGGTCAGGTCATATGAACCTCTTAAACTTGACAGAGTTCTGTTTTGTATGAAGCGTGAGGTTTTGCATGGTTTTCATATCTCAACGCAATTCTCAGCATCTACAAATTGTTCTTAAACTAAGGAGTAAGTAACCAGAAATAATAATAATAATGACGAAAAAAATATATGGCTTTGGAATATCAGCTGAGTAGTCCTTAAGGTAAAGGGGAAAAAAAATAGACTAGCTTTACAGCTCTAATAGGGTTTTGGAAATAGCTAGTTTTTATCTCTCACCAGAATCTTCAAATATTCTTGTTCTTATGGAGTCATGAAGATGTTTTCTTTTCAGAAAACATTTACTAAGAAGCAAATTCTAGAGAAAGAAATAAAATTATTCTGTGGGTTTATAACATGCTATAAATACATGTAAATAGCACCATGGATCAAAAGCTCATTTAAACAAGCTGTAATGAAGAGAGCTATACTGAAAATTGAACTCAAGAACATTGAATTTTTTTCCTAAGATGATAAAGTCGTGGGGCTTGTTTCTTTATTTCTATGATGAGATCTTAGGACTGACTCAATTTACTACATACTTCTAATACATTATATATAGGGAAAAGCATTCACTGCCTCACAAAGTTAGTTACATAAAAGTTTATTGCTGTAGCAACCCAGTTGTTACTTCTACTGCAAATTAAAATTTGAACAAGTTTATTTTTCATTGTTGTGAACATTCATCTGTAAATACAGTTCAGTCAGCTGTGAAGATCTTTCAGAATGGTAAAACACTTTGGACAAATTCTGAACCTGTAGAACCGTCCACCAAATTTTCAGAATGTGATGTTTTCCAGAGGAAAAGAGAACAGCTGAGAGAAATAGAAGGGGAGTACCAGCAGATCACAATATGTGCACATGCACCAAGATTAAGGGTAAGAAATGTGCATTCAAGAACCATGGTTATATGTAGACATGTATGTCACCAGCCTCCTCTATAAACATCCATATTTTATGGTTTGACCTCTAAAATCACAGTGGGGCACAGAGGAGAGCAGTGGATCCATGGCAATCTATACAGCTACCCAGGGAATTGGGATAAGTCAGGCTGGAAGAGCTTCAGAAGGCCACACAGTCATGCCACATCCCAAGATATGTGAACTGCTGCTGTTTTATAAATTTATACTGTGGTTTTAATGCTGGTATGCCATGAAACTCTACAAAATAGGTCTGGGAAAACCTGTGAAAGATAATCCCTTTTTCTGAAAGTAGTGTCAACTATACTTAAGCAATCGTCAGAAGCAGTTAGTCCAACATGTTCTTAAAAATTCGCTCTGCCTGACATTTCCATAAGCACTGTAGGTAATCTATTCCTGTGCCTCAGCATTACTGCAGTGTCAGGCGCCCCTGTACCACAGGTCACAGGCACAGAGCACTCACTGGGTCAAACAGTGTGAGACAAATAGGCTCAACTTCATTTATCTAACTACCAGGTTCAAGACAGTGTCTCACTTTTGGGGTCCCAAACAGATGAATTCTGCTACATTTATACTGTGCTTTGAACTGTCAATTGTCATGGTAGTCACAAGAATATTTATCTTGGAATGTTTCAGCTGGAAGCACTTAAACTGAGCCTAATTGAGAGAGACTGAAAAAAAACTTGTAATAAGAGGACTGATCTGAAAACAATTTAGAGTATACTTGGATAATTATTAATCTACATCGATTCAAGGACTTTCAGAAGAGGATTTGAGTGGAATTGTCAAGAGGATTTGCTGGGTTGTGATACAAATGCTGTTATGCTTGTGAAAGTTAGGTAACAATTAGTTGAAGTAGTTTCTCCAGCTGTGAAAAAAGGCTAAGCCAGGCAACTTATATTTGATCAGAAGAACGCAAGGCAAAGACTGCTGAATGATGCAAAAACTGCGAGAATGTCTGCATGGAGGATTAGATTTTGGGAATAGAAGTGCAGAATTTAGACAATTAAACCCTGTGTAAATGAGTCCCTCCAGGTTTTCCAGAGTAGTTCAGCTAACCACCAGCATTTTGCTGAAGGAAGGTTGCTCTATTATGTTGAAAAATGCCAGATGATTTGTACAGAGCAGAAGTGTAATGATGTCAATAATGCTGCAAAAACCTCTATGTGAAAGTTTCATCTTTAGTCTTTGTTGCTGCTAGGGGTTATCACGACTTGCTACTTTCATGACATTCTAGGAAAAAATATGCACTATTAGATTATCTCTTATCACTGTCACAGCCCAGCCCTCTCTGCTGCTAAAATAAAATGGAATTATAAGCATCAAAGGGAAATGAAAAATCAAATCCAGTTGCCTACTGAGTGACTCAATTGCATTTTCTGTTTATTAGATGTGATGACAAGGCAAAATACCATCATTCCTGGGCAGTTCAAAAGCAATCACTTGCAATTTATTTGATAGTTATCTCTTTGGGTTTTGCCTTTATTTCCAATCTGCACAAGAAAAAGTATTTATCTGCCTAAATTTAGCCATTTTCCTTGGATGTCTCTGTTTGCTGGCTTGTCTTCTAGTCTGCCAAGAGAGATGGAAACACCTTCAGAGGATTTTTGAGTAGGTGTAGAACTCTGAGTCACTCTCTGGGAGAGCCCACTGAAGCCTCTTTCTCCATATTTTGTTGGGCAAGTTGCCTCCTTTATATAACAGTTGCTAGTTGACAGTGACTAATGTGACCCCCCCGAGTATGAGCTGAGATAAACTCCATGCCATGCTTCCCCCTTCTTCCTTGTTCTTGGAACTAGGGTGGGTATTCAAGGAGAAAAGTCAATACAGATCAGCTTTTGAGAAGAGTAAAGTGAGATAATACAAAAAAGGACCCCAATAGATGTGCTCTAGGATCTGTTCAATTGGGGTATTTTTTTAATCTCTGGGACTTCGCAAACAGACATATTACTCTTTGTGGCTTATAGTTACTTGAGAGATAACAGCATGAAAATAGCTGGTTTTAATTTTTTAATAACAGCCCTATTACCCAAGGCCCTGCCTCCAAGAAATATCAAAAACAAATATCTAGGATTGAGAATGAGAACAGGACAAACATACATACATATATGTATATGTCCATCATCCTCTAATCCGTTCCTTAGCCCCAAGTATTTTTAATATAGAAACATGTGCCAATAATAATATGTAAAGAATAACTGCTGGTATATATCTCTTCCACAAATTTGTCTAGTTTCTCCTCAATAAAAAGAACCTATAAACTTTCCCTGTTATATGCAAGGGGATCCACAAGTTTTACTAGTTTTGTATAAAAAAAACAACCCTTTATTTGTTTGAGACCGTTTGCTTCTTGCATTGAAAGAGATGGTGATTGGACATCTAATCTTACAATCTCTAGGACATTCACAGTTCTGAAGATCTGGTTCATGTGCCTGTTTGCTTTTCTAGACTTCAAATCTTGGACATTAATGACAAGCATTTTCATATCTTTCAGACAACCTTGTTTCCTCTCTATAAGTTCTGTCTGACCCTACTATTTGAGAGGAGACCAGAACTTTCCACAGTATTTCCCGCTGCTCCCTCACCCTTCTACCTTGTCTGACATATTCCAGGGTTCATTGACATGACATTTTCCAAAAATGCAGTACTTTTTCAGATTTGGAACAGCACAGAACATATGCACAAACATGTTATTCTTCTAAATTTAAAGTTTCTCTTCAAGATTTATTTAAATAACTATTAAATATGTTCCATCTTAGGAAAAAACCTTGAGAATGGTTGAAACAGAAAATGGAAAATTTCAGCTGTGTGCAGAGTTTAACAAATTTCTCTGTATCTGAATGGAGGTTGCGCACTGAAATGTGCTACCAGAGGCACTTTGTCCACTGCTCTGACAGGGAGCTACATGTAGAGATGAGTTGCCAAATGCAGATCTCCTGCTTACTTTGTAGAACTTCTTGACTGCTGTCTTTTTTGTTCAGTGGGTCAGGAAGCAGGTCAGGCAGTTTCTGTGCTCTCCCTTTTTCATGTTCCTGCAATGCAATTTGAATTTGCTACAACACGTGCTTTTTATAGCCCCAGTAATCATGTTGATATGACCTCATGCAAATCAGTGCTGAACCTGGCTAGTCTTCATGCTTTTGCACATGTATTTGAAGTGTACTGCAGTGAAATTATAAACCATCTCATTTTCCTTTAGTAAAAGCTCTCTGTGCCAAATTTACAGGGTTCCTATGCAAGCTTTCTGAAGTCAAACTGAAGAGCTGCCCAAAAGATGTGTGAGTTCAACTAATCAGCTTTGTAAGTGTATTAACATTTCATTCAGGAGAGATGACCTAGAATGGTCAGCTGCCTGCAGTGTTGGCAAGACTGAGAGGACCAAGCTGCAGAGCCTGTCTTTGCAGGGCTGTTGTGTCGCTCTGTGCAGACAAGATGCCTGTTCACATCTCCGGGTGATGGGCATGAGAGATGAGCACAGTGACTTCACCATTCACTTACACTCACATATCTTCCTTCATGCCATGATTAATCTGAACAAGCATCCCCCAAAGGATTTTACCCAGTGATCATCCTGCAGAGGCGTCCACATGAAAAATACCTAACACTTGACAGTTGTGTAGCTGATGTTGCTATATGTAACAACTGCAGAACAAAGCAGGCAGCAGCTACTGTATTCACAGGACAAATTTTGCATAGGATGGCTACAAGCATTCTAATGGCTTTGTTGATCAGACCTTCACCAGTGAGGTAGCAGACGCCCTGATCAGGCAAATTCTGGTGGTAATTACCTGTGTCAAAGCCCACTTCACTGAAGTCAGAACAATTATGGTTTGGAATGAATGTGCTTGTGCTGAGCTGGGACACAAGTGATTAAATGACTGGAGATTTCTCTCCAAATTGTACTTCACTGTCTTTCCAGGCTACTGTCTGTGAATTTGAACAGCCATTTATTAGATTATAGTGGCTATACAAGCTGCAGAAATGCTTGCAAAAGACCCCTTATCTTGTGATTTGGAAAATGGGAGTGCCAAGGGTTAATGAAAAAGGGTTGCTTCCTAGGAGCAGTAGGTAATACGCAACAGGCAAGTCCTGAGCAGCAATTCCCAGGTGCGTAAAAATGGTCTGGTGCCTGCAGTGATGATGTGGCTCAGAGAAAGTAGGAGCTACTGTTGCTAGTGTAAATAGAGATAATAATAGAGACAATTGAAGTATACAGAACACTGGTTGGATTATTATCTATATAACAGCAAGAAGGTGCTGGATTTCCACAGCCATGTCATTGTCCTTTTATTTAGGCTAATATGAAAGCCAAAGGGAAGTATGAATTATGTGAACAATAACTAATCCTGGTCAAGAACAAAGTATGTGTGTGTGTTTCATTTTCTTCCTGTTTGTTTGTTTGGGTTTTTTTTTTTATTTTGGGCGGGTGGACGAGGGTATTAAGTACAAAATGTTACAGTCAGATATTCATACATAATTACATTGACTCACTGTTTTTAATGTGTTCTTTTGAGTGTTCTTTCCAAATCAATGGAGAGGATCAAGGTGTATTATATGGCAAACAGAAATTACAGTGAGTGAGGTGTAGTGAAGAGTGGCTCTGTAGAGTTCACTGGTCTTGGGCAAAACACAGATCACTTTAAAGCTATTCCTGTGAGCAGAAGGAAGAATGGGTTTATATTGTAGGCAGAGTTTAGTTACAGCTTATGTTAAAATCTGCTGCTTCAACATCATAAATGTTAATATCAGTCACGTTAGTTAGATTCCTGGGGTGCATGCGCATTTCCAGTGAGTTGTTGATGCCAAGATCTAAAAGGGATTTCAGAACAGAAGTAGCATTTCATTCTTGATTCATCATATGCCTGTGCATTATCCCAAGTAATGGGAAAACATTTCACATCTGCTAACATCATAGCTACACCACAGAAGATAGTTACAACCAGAAAGAAGTTCTGTTAGGGATACTTGAACAAGTATTGTTTATATATTGTTACTTTATATTGAAAAGTTCTATTGAGCAAGACACCAAATATGATTTTTTCAGACTGAAAATGCTGCACATTCCTACGTATGTGGAGTTTTGTACATGCTTAGAGTAGCAGATGACGACATGATTATGCAAGCACTTGTCCGTTAAATCAAACAGTGCACAGATAAAGACTGAGAAAAGAAATCTACTAAAACATTTGACTTCATAAAAAAAAAAAGCTATGTAGGGGGAGAGCAAGGTTGCAAACTTAGCAGTCAAAGGCTACAGAAACAAAAACCCGAAATTTACTTTGTACTTTTGGTCTTCCACTTGCAACTTTCTTGTTTCTCTCTATGATTTTTCCCAATCTCTCATCCTGGCTCTTGTCCCTCCTGCCAGTCTACTTTCCTTGCCATATTGCCTGGGTGAGAGGAGCAGAAGCATTGAAACACAAGAGTGAGAGAGTGTTTCTGCTTGGGTTTCCCTGCCTATTGCTTCAACAGCCTGGGTTCTCCTGCTGGTGCCAGGAGACTCAGCATTTGAGAGCTGCATGGGAACAGCTAAGTAGTATCTTTCACAGAAATGGAGTACATTCCTGATGACAAGGAACACACATATACAGTAAGATGTTTAAAAAAAAACACATTGTGGATATTAACAGGAGAAAAAGAGAAATTTCTACTATTGCAAATTTTTACAAATAACTGAATGTTCTCAATATCCAAAAAAAAACCAAAAAAAACCACAAACCCCAAAACCAAAAAGGCGCAGTAAACCCAGTATGGAACAGATAATGTGGGAAATCTTCAGTTCCATTTCTTGGAATATGAGAAAATTCTAAAAATGCCTAATATTTCCATACATTTTAATGGTACCTGTAGGCAACGTTGCTTGCTCTGATTATTTTCATTTCAATGTCTCTTGTGGTTTAGTTTATGGGTTCTCCCAAAGTTTTTCAACTGCATGAATAGCCTCTGTCTCACCGGGCTCCCCTATTTTTTCCTGTTGAATTGTCTCTACTAGAGAAGATTTCTATGACCATTGCTTGAAACCATCATGCATTATAATATTACAAGTAAGGCCTTAGAATAAATTAAATAGGTTCTATTGGGAATTATTTGTTTACTGCTGTTTAATGACTTGTTTATAATCAAGAAATTTGGTATTAGAAAATAATTATATTTGTCTCTTTTGGAGTGTTTAAGAACATGGATTACTCCATACATGGGACTGTATCAAACTATTGGTCGAAACAAAGCAAGGTTTATTTGCTAACATTCTCATGACCAACAAGACAAAAATAGCCAATATGTTATTGATGTAGAGTCTTGTTTTGTTTGTTTTTAGTGGCAAGCTGGTGTTTTTGGCAGTTTAACTACTCTATAAACTTTCCTTCGGGTAATTGTTAGAATATGCTGTATTCCCAACATAAAGAGCAGTGCAAAATAACAAAACTCTTACATTTCTGCGATGAAGTCATCTGCACTGACCAGTGGATTGATCTGTATTCATATTAGTTCTGATGGAAAGTATCTGCAATAAAATTGCCGAGTACAAATTTCAGTATTATCTACTCCAAGGATTAAAAACCCTCACATAAGGGTTGAAACATGGAAACAATGTGTTAACAATGGCAGGTTAAGAAAAAACAAGGTTTTTTACTTTTTATATGTACCTCTGGATTTTCTTTGCCTTTGACGTTTACTTTGTTGTCTCAGTTGTGAATATTACAATGTTTTTTGTCTTTAATGGAAACTAACATCCGCAATTAATGCCTCATGTCAGAACTTGACCATTTCAGAAATAAACTAAATTGCACAAAACTTGAAACAAAATAAAGAAAAACCAATGCTGTCTTGACATTGCACAGAAATGTTTATTAAACAACTTCATCAATATCATGCTTCCAGGCTTGCTGTACACTCCTGAGTTCCTGGTATTGTTTTAGACCTGGACTTTTGAGCAGTTCAGCTGTATTTATGTTTACTTTGCATAGAAATTGAACAATCTCACTTGTATTAAATGACTGCAGTATGAGTTGAGGACCGCAACAACAAATGTGAATTAAAAAAGATGTTTTAGCAAAGGTTTTCCTTATGTTGCCTCCAACTGAAGTTTTTCTCTCTAAGTGAAGAATTCTAGTCTAACAAATGACAATTGAAATTCAAAGCTTTATATTTAGATAACTGTCCACCTCCTCAGAATACCCTAATACACAGGATTTAATTTGCTATTTAGGATGGTTTCACAGACATCCAAATCCTGTCAGGCTGAGCTCCAGCTTTATGGAACATTTCCAGAGGAGGTATTGAAATGGATAGATTTCATGTCTCCGCTGCTTCCACTATTACCTGGTCTCAGTGCTCAGTCATAAATTAACTTGGCACTTTTAGATGTTTAGATATTTCTTCTCTGATCCTATTCTTGATCTGACTAATATTTTCATAGTCTTTTTTGGGTATGTAAACTTACAGAATCAGAACCAGCATGTGCTACAGCCTACAGTAAGTTCCTTACAAACAACCAGAAAAATAGCTGCATATCTCTTCAAAGCCAAGTAGTGCAGTGACTTCTAAGTTAAGATGATGAATCCGGGAGCTGAGTGAGTCTCACCTGCAGTAAGCTGGACAACCCAACCAACTGTGCGGCAGAAGCAGTGGGATTTAAGTTGTAGGTAGGTTTGTTTGCTGGGGACTTCTGAAGCTGCTTGACTCTGACAGTGCTAGCACATATATTTTAATTTTTTAATGTTACCATGGCATATAGGTTAGCAAATATTTAAAAAATAATCCAGAAATGTTCAACTCTTAACTGTGATTGTAGTGTTGTGCTTTTCAGAGTGATAAGGATACCGGCATCCATGAGGGGCCATGTCACCTAGAGAGTTAGAATTTCTACTACTGTGCTAAACTCTCCTTACTGCATCCCTGGCTGTCTTACAGCTGGGATGTGGCAAATAAAAGGATTCCACAGAAACCACTCCCAGCTCCTTAACCCCCAGCAGTACTGTACATGAAACATACATATGCTCCTTAATTCCACAGCAGTCTGATGGCTGCCCTAATACGAAGTATTTCCTGTCATGGATGAACTAAAAAATTGGGTTTTAAAGGGCTTTAAGTAAAACTTGTCTAACTAAAACTTTGTTTCAGAACCTCCTGCTGATTGGAGCCCTGTAGTGCTAAAAGTGGACTATACTATAAAAACCTTTGAATGTAATGGGAAAAAACCCCATGGTTTGCAGTCTGTGATAGATCTGGTGTTTTAATGTTAAATATGGTATAAAATAAATGAATTTAAGTTACAGTGTTCTTATTAACTGGAAAAGACTAACTGACCTATTGTGAGTGTTTGAAGATGTATACATCAGTTTATTTTCTCAGCAGATTTTAGTGGGAGTAACTATTTAAAATGCTTATTGATCCAGTTTTCATTTAAGGTTTGGTGGTAGGGTTTTTCATTATTTATTTTTTTGATCTCTTATTTTCACATGAGCTGGGCCACAAAACAAAACATGTTTGCATTGCCTTTCCCTCCTTGCCCACCACCCTCCTCACAAAGGCCCTGCCCTCAGCACAGCCCATGGCAGCACATGATGCTCGTGGTGTAAGTGCAGGTCAGTAGTGGTGCCAAAGTTCCCTGGCACAGCCCTCGGGCCCTTCCCTGCCGTGGGGCTGGAGTGGCGCACTCACGGCCTTGCTTCAGCAAAGAGCTGGAAATGGGACCCCGTACTCCCAATTCCCTGGACATGAGGACGGAGAGTGATTGTGGCACCATGCTGAAAAGGGGCACCTTCATCAGAAACCAGCACGGGCACCTAAACACTGAGTGTCCCTCGCTGTGGGTCCGGAGGTTGTGCCTCACACATCCCAGTCTAAAATTTATTTCTGGAATATCAGTCTTTGTCTAAAACGGTTGAACCGGGGGGTGCCCGCCCTGCCCGGGTGGCCAGCCTGGGTGGCAGACAAAGCCCCCGGTGCCGTTTTAGATCGTCCAGATAGCGAGGGTTCCCGGTCTCCGGTCCTAAGGAGCGGCTTTCGTCCTGCTTCGGCAGACGCGCCTGGCCGCGAACTATCCTGGCAAGCCCAGCCTGATTCTTATCAGGCGGTACAGCTCTTTTAGTGATTTCAGCTATCAGTGATATTCAGCTCGCTGCTTGCCAGGTAGCCGCTCATGCTAGCCCTGGGATGAAGAGACGAGAAGACCCGAGCAACGTATTCCACGAAGTCTTTATTGGGGGTTCCATGAAGGGGTCCAGGAACGGCGTCTTCTGCCGAAGTGGGCAGAAGTAGGGGTTTTTATAGGATTAGGTAGGATTGGGATAACTAGCCAATAGTCTGAGGTCTTGGTGTTTTGACCTATAGTCTTAGGACATCTGGAATGTAGCCAATAGTGTTACAGGGAGATAACAGAGGGTCTTAGGAAGTAGGGTTTAGTACATGACTAAGCATTTTCTCTCCACGGAGGCCTTGCTAAATGCTCAAAGATTGCAACATTTGTCTTCCCTAGAAATGAGTCCCTGATTGCTTTCTTTGAAACAAAATTATATTTATTTTAAAAATCTAACCTATAATTGACTACCCAGTTTCATGGAAACCTGTGAGGAAGCCTGCTTTCCCTGAACCACCAACAAATTCAGTGTGTGGGTGAAAGGCATTATTTAGACTCTTGTAAAACATCAGGAGAAAAACCATGTAACATAATATTATCAGAAAAGGCTTAAAATCTGTGGGATTTTATTGCAACTGAAGGAAATGTGGCTGAATGCAATGACAGAAAATGCATTATAATGCTTTTCATTTTGGAACTATTTTTTCTTTGCCTTTCTCCTTTGTTGTATAAACTTGTGAATATCAGCTGTGTCCTGGCGAGGAAGCAGCTGTGAGGGGCCTCTGGCCAGTGGCTCTTGCTGCAGAGCCAGCAGGAAAACATCATGGCACAGAGCTAAAGGATGTGAGGGAGTAAGCTATGATCCATGCTGGAGAAACCTGCCAAGGACTGCAGCTTGTATAAAACTTCTGTCAGGTGATTTCAAAGGGTGGGAAGGCAGATGACTAATATTGCTACAAAGTAAAAATTCTGCTTTTCCGCTTCAGAAGACCCCAGGGATTCAGGTATCTCCTGGCAGGTGTTAATACTAAGCTGATGACTTAGATTTAACTTTAACCCAAAAATATTGTAGACTCCATTCCCTTACAGCTTAAGGGAGATTTTTATGTCTCATATTTGTCCCATCATCAGTAAGTATATTTACTGGAATTCTTTCATTTGGAGGCAGACGTAACCTGATACAGGTCATACACTGAAATACCCCCCGCCAGCAGTCACTAGCCTTGGTGCCTGTGGCAAGTGTTGCTGTAGAATGTTGACTTTATTTTTTTTCAATTTTTATAAAATATTGCTTTTGTTAAATGTGTCAGAGTCTTATTGGAAGAAATAGTCTTAAAGACAAAATGGTTTTGTTTGGTTGGTTTTTTAGTGGTAGGTTTTGGCCCAAAATTGCACAATTTTTTGGCCTCAAAAGAGCTCAATAGGCAGACTTTAATTTTTTTTAATGCAATTTTGTTGCTGTCGCTGCAATAGGCGAATCTGTTGTGTTCCACACGGAGAGCAATATTACACTTATCCAAAGCATAGCCTCAAGTTAGCATCTGAATCAATGTCGGTTTGGGATTTCAAACCTGACTTCTTGTTCAGTGTCTGGAACTACTTTATGAAAAAATAGCTTACGCATACAATCAGCATTCACCTGTGAGACCTCTCAGTCCTTTATTCCTCATTATGCAGAAAACCACTTTTTAATAGAGACATTTGTGACTTTTTAATTACTGTAAATGATAGACCTGTCTCTGTGTTCAGAGTATATCTCAGCTGAAATGATCCCAGCCAGATGCTCTAAGACTACTTACCCTTTAAACTGTCTAGATAAAAACACAAAATCTTTATTGTGATGCACACAAAACCCCACACTTTTCATGAAACAAACTGATGCCTTTTTGAAACTACCTAAAAACAGAGGCCTGACAAAATTAAGGTAATAAAAGGAAGTTGTTTTTATTGAAGGGCCTTCAAGTAAATTTAGGGCAGGCGAAGCCCCCCCAGGGGCTACACCCAAAATTGGATGATGGGTCACGCGTTTTCATACTTTTATAAGTTTGGTCCCCCAACCACCCAACTCACCTTTGTTTACACTTCCCAGCACCTGAGACGAATCTCTCCTTGATTCCCAGACCTAGAGAGGAAGTGTTTTGACCGATGAATATGGAAAGCAATAGCTGACAATTTATATGGAGTTTAGTTATACACTAAAGAATTGCAGGATTACAAATATAAGAAAAATATAAAAACTAAAATCCTCAGGCATTAAAATACTTATATTCCATAATTACATATGTGTTTTTATGCCAATTTGTCTCTTATTTTGGGGCAGCATCTCAGACAATGTTTGTCATACTTCTATATTCAGTTCTGATCATGCACTTACTGGGTATGCCGGATGATCTTCAAAAGAGAAGTGAAGGAGGTCAGACACACTGAAGATTAGTCATGCTCTTTAACAAGAAAATGCTTTAGCAGAACGCCTAATGATGGACCAAAATATGGGAATATATTATGAATATATGGTTTGTCCAGAAAAAACCCTACATTTTTCTTCAGATGTTGGACACTAATGGCTTGAGGAAATAGTGACAGGGACGTGTGATTTCTAACATAAATGCAGGAATAACCTCAATATAAAGTTCTCTAACTTTATGCAATGCATGCTGGTAAGAGTAAGAGACATAGTGCTTTATCATAAAAAAAATTAATTTTGACATGCACGAGTGAAATGGGTTTAGCTGCATCAAAAAAAAAAAAACCCATAGTTTTATGGATCTAAAAAAAGGTTCCATATATTCAAGAAGAGAAGAAAAAGAGAATTGGGGGAAAAAAAATTTCTTACCAATAGGCTGAAGCCATGTTCTTGGGCAATCTAGGCAGGATGTGAAAGAATCTTGGTGTAGAATTCTTCATGGCAGTCAGGCATCTCATATTTTTATTTCTTTGCTCAGATATAGTCAGTTTGGTCCTTTGTCAGCAAGGCCCATGAGTGCCTTAAGAGCACTCTGACACTAAATGGAGGAAGTGCCTGAAAGGATCTTACAAGCAGGCTTGGAGATTAAATCCATAATGTACCTCTCTTTTTTTGGAGTGGTAGGGTGGTGAGACTAGGAGAATATCTTTAGTGTTTCTCCTGCAGAAGCAGATGTAAGTTCCTGAAATGGCTTGTGTGACTCGAGGAGGAGGACCTGTGTTTTGCCATACTTCTCTCACTTTTTCCATTCCAGCCTTCAACTCTAAGAATGCAGTGCAGAAGGAGGTGACCTGTTAAGCATTCCCCAGCTTCCTATGCTATCCTGCTGGAGATTGTTTTAAGAACTGCATTAAAAGGGAAGTGATATGTTTAGCCCATAACTGCTTTTGAGTCATCATTAGGTATCAATTGCTTCTCCATATTGAAAGTCCTAATTTAGTTAATTTAATTTACACATTTTCTACTCAGTTTAGCTGCACTTACAGGTGCATTTTTGTATCTTTCTGTGCCTAAATACTGCAGGAGAATTTATATGGTTCTTGTTATAGCTTCAATGAAACAAGATGATACAAGTTGCTTTAAATGAAAATACCAATGCACTAGAGAGTTGCCTGTGCAGAATTTGCTGTGACTTCTGTAATCCCTGTATTTATTTTTTCATACACCTACTTGCAGATAATTTATCAGCATGGTCAATGTAATCCTCAAAGGCTATAGTACTTGGAATTTTTGGTTGTGATCATGACTTGTGTTTCTGCTATTACCTGGAAATCAGTATGTACATAATTTCTTTAAATTTCTTTCTGTCAGAATCAAATGTATCATTTTAAAGGAACAAACCCACAGGGCTTCCACATTTTGTCAGCGTGCAGCAAGTAATTTAATGAGAAATGTTTTTAATATCAAATCTCTGCACTGGTATTTTAATAATCTCAAATGTTATTGTATGACACAATAATGTTTCTGACAAGAGCGATTATATCTTTGGCATTAAGACTAAAGGGACAGGTTATATTTTTTGCACTACTTATCTTTTATTCCCAGCTCAAGTAGGACTTGAACATGCTCTATTAAGACCACACAGGAACTTATTAATTTAGTTGTGATTTTTAATTTGCAAGAATGTTAAAATGTACACCTCTTCCACAAAGACATCTGACTTCTGCTGGGAATTTCTTCAGCAAATACTGCAGATATTCCTTCTGACACAGCAGATCCAAGGGGATCCCATCTGTCATAGTGTGCAAGATAAAGATACGAGCTTTTTCACTTTGACTATTAAAAAAAAAAAAGCTTGCAATATAAAAAAATAATTAAGACTAAGTGGTTGAAACATGCATGCTTGCACCTAAAGACACTCATATTTAGACTCTGGGTCTTCAGTTTTATTTTTAGAAAGTATCCGGTCCCCTGTGGCATCATCCACAGGGGGAAGATGGGAATCAACGGCATTTAAGTCCAGAACTCCCTTCTTTTTGAGTTTTTACCCATACACTAATTGTTCAAATACTAATTCTAGGCATGTTCCTACCATTTTGCCAGCATCCAGTTTGCAAAATAGACTTCAAGTCATGCAGAAAACCACTTGTTGAGCTAGCTAGAGACTTAGAGGTTCTTTGTGTCATGTCTTACCACCTTTAAGACAGAGAACTGCTGCTCTGCTCTACTTGCAAAATGTTATCCTAAGGACTAAGACCTTATAGAAACAGAGGAAGGCAGAAAATTTGCAGGAGTCACCAACATGCAGGAATCTAAGCCAAGCTGTGAAAGAATCTTGTCAACAGGAGGGTGTTTTGAATTAATCACTTTCACAGGAGAACTCAGGTAGAAATGTTGCACAAGATTATGTATATCTGGAACACTTAAATGCTTCAAACTCTCCTATGATGACACGATAAGCCTAACTAATGTGTTTAATAGTTATGGGACCAAGTCCACCATTTAGTAGTTCTGATATTAGTAGAGAAGACTGTCTTTTATATATTAATAATGTTATAGAAAATTCCTACTGTTCTTTTCCTGAAATATTTGAGGAACTCAGTGTAGGGCACATGGCGTGAAGGAAATTGGAGCGTTATTTTGCTACAAAAAAGGTAGAAATATGTTCATTATGTAGCACAAGAAGCTTCTTCCCTAGTCAATCGTGTGTCTCCAGCCACATGAGCCTGGCATTTCCTTTATTAATATTCCAATCAAGTATTCCCAAATTCCCATTCTAGCCCTTAAGGACAAAGCAGGTAATGTATAATGGTAGTGCTTCTTTGAATCACAAAACACTGAGCATAATTTTTTTTCTTTTTTTTTTTTAATTTGCACTTTTCTTTGTTGTTCTGTTGACTCCCTCATGTATTTTGCTGGTATTTTGCCTCTCTTCTATATTGCAAGTAGGATGTTATAGAAGTTGCACAAAGATGGGTGACCTAACTGTTAACTTTGATGGCTAGCCCTGTCACAACCTTCTTTTCTTTTTAACAAAAGGAAAGCGTTTGCCTTGAGTAATGCATGAAAATTGGCAGAAGTTACAGATGGCACTGTCAAATAGCAAAAGAAAAAATAATGTCCCATCTACTGTAATTTGTCTGGCAGAATTGAGGATGCTTCTGTCATTTCCCTGACACAATGCTATATTTATCCATGGCACATGGACAAGACTTGTCATTTAGATAAAAACTGAAGAGAACAGAGAAAGCAGAGCCACACTAGATTTATTAGTTTGGATTGAATTCAGAAGAATAACTACTGTTGAGAATTTTGATATTTACTTTATGTGATTCTGTACTTGCTGTAAACTGTAGCAGCTTGACCCAGTGAAGATGTTCCTGTTTTTTAAACATACCTTTGCCTGAAGTTAAAGTAGAATATCTCTCTGCATACCTTGTAAAAGGCTCACCTATGCTGGTGATAAAGTTTATGTGAATCTGTGGTATCAAACTTGCGTCATTTTTGTTTTTAAAAACCACCCAAATAAATACAGCAATCCTAGCAATCTGTATTGTTACATGCATGGAGTCAGTTCCCCAGCTTCCATATTTTTAATGTCCTACACTGTGTTCTGTACAGCAGCTGTATGTCATTTGAAGAAGGTGTAATTTTTAGGTGTAATTTGATTTACAACATGTTTATTCTCAGCAGGTTTTTCTGTTGTCTGTGTGTGACTTTGAAACCACTTCAAGATGACTTGTACAGTGTGATAAACTTCAATAATAAGAATAAAAACAACTACTAAAAAAAAAAAACAAAAACAAAAAAAACCCAAAATACCCGAAAAATAAACAAACCAAACCTAAATCAAACAGAAAAATCCCTTCTTTACACTGGAATAGATCCAGAATCTATCAGTAGAGGGAAGTATTGAAAGAACTTGTGAAAAAGAAGTTTTAGTTTTGGTGAAGGAAATTGGAACAGGAAATCCCAGAGACAGGCTGCTAACAGAGGTCTGAAGATCTGTCACTCATTAGTTGGAGTCTGTGCAGTCCAAGCAACCGTAAGGGAACCCACTTGTTCTCTGTGCCTTTTTGCTGCCTCCCCTCTGTGCTCTCTGTATATCCAGCCTGGTTGTCCCAACACCCCCATGGTGAGAGGTCCTGGTGACACTGCTGCTCTGCTTGCAGCAAGGTGGGAGGAGCTGTGTGTGTCCTGCCAGGCTCTGCCACTGCAAAGGTCTTCCTCAACACCTGCCTGACAGGAGGGGAAAGGATATGGCAGTGCCCACAAAATGGGTTAGTTTTGTGTAAAACCTGGAAGCAAGTCTTTGAAAATGCAGGGTTTGATCACATGTTTGTGACCTTAGCAAAGTCTATTATGAAGTACCTTCATATTCTGCTCCCAGGATATTGATAGGTGTTTTGATTCAGAAGATAAGTTCATGAAAACTGTGTCTTCACAGGCATACTTCAGAAAATTGAAGAAGTCACAACGCCTTGCTTTCCCAGCCTTGAATAGCTGGGGAAAACGGTTTAGAGAGGAAATGGTTTGGTCAATACTGAATTGTTGCATTATATTTCTTCCTTTCCTGTTTTAAAAGTTTTCTTGGTACTGACCCATGGACAGTGTCTCTCCAAGGAGTTACTGCTTATACACAGTAACCTTGGATGCCATCTTGTAAGAACCATGGATTTAAAAGGAATAAGTCACTTTGAAAGAGTTCCGAAGGTTCCCCTGGGTGTAGGCTGTTTATGCTGTCCTGGAGTGGTGACAGAGGGGAATTTCCTGGGCAGGAGAGGGTCCCTGGGCTGGTTCATTGTCAGTGTGGCTGGTTGGTGCATCTCTTCCATGTCTGTATCCCTCCATAAGGACAAGGCAGTCACTGATGTCTTGCAACAACATCTTAGGAACTCTATAATGTGTGTTAGAAGATGTGGGGGGAGAAGGGCACTGGTGGTCTTTACCAAATGTAAAGAAGCAATTGAAACCTTCTGTGCTTCTCCATTGTGTACATATGCAGCTGTAACTGGTATTTTCCCATTTTTCAAAGAACTTGCAGACTGTCTTAACATCTTCCCTACTTTTTAATTTAAGTCTGTAAACTAATAACTTTTTACAGCTAGAAACTAGTAGATATTGGTAGGTTTGGTCATAACCAAGATGGGACCTTGGAGAAATTGTGTACTGGGGGTGGAATTCAGTCACCATAGTTCACTATTGCAAGTAATACAAGGAGAAAATATGTGGGAGTAAATAATGGGAAATAGCTTGAGAGCACACCATTAGTAGGAATGAATGTGAAATTATGAGGATGCAAATCCAAAAACTCTAAGAAAGCAGAAAAGAGACATAAATCAAGCAGCTTAGTTGCTAGATATGACGCTACTCTTGTTTTTTTTCTATTGCACTCTAAAGGACAATGAACATAATAAGCAGCTGATGTGGGGCTGTGTCTTTCCTTAGAGCGCTCTCTCTGGAGTCACTGAGAAGTAAAATGTATATTAAAGGCAGAATTTGAGATATACTTCTCAAACCTTTATTTAGATTCATTAAAACATATTACTACAACTAGAATAAATCACGCAAATCAATGACCAGACTTTTGGAATAACTTCAGGTTAACTACCTTTTTCCCACAGTAAAATCCAGTATAGCTATACAAATATTAGTATTCTAATTAAACCTGATGGGGAAGGGCCCATAACCAAATGGAAGAATGTGAAGGTTATTTTTCAGCCATGTGCTTGGTAGTCATAATGACATAACTGCAATTTTCTATTGCTCTTCAGACCTGAAGATTTTGCTAAACAAAGGGGTGGGATCAACTTTCACTGATGTAGTCTAAGTTGTGAGTCCCATCTCATGGGCAAATTTGCCAGTTCCCCTTTGTCTGCTGGGGTTCCCAACAAACTGATCCTAAAAGTGGAGGGCATGGGACCTAAACTGCTCTGTTGCTTAATAAAGAGATGCTGCCTGTAAGGCTCCACAGTCAGGAAGAAACATTTCCCCCACCCGGAAGCATCAATACTTTTGTCTTCCTTTTTTTCCTTGGAAGGAATTATTTTGTTTGCCATAATGTCGCAGCACTTCAAGAAAATGAAAAACAGAAAAACCAGGAACAATTTAACCATGTCAGACCAAAATTCTGTTTAGCCATCTTTAGTCTTCAACAATGGCAATGGTGAAGAGATGTAGAAGCAGGATAAGTATAGAGTGATCCACTTCCATAGGCTGTGGAAACCTGCAGTCAGAGAAATATCCAAGTGGAAGATTGCATGAATTGTGTTAATGTCCATCAGTGGACCAATTATCCATAAATTCTTTAGTTCCTTTTTGAACTTAATTGTTTTCCTGATCAGCCCAGTCTTCTGTGGCAAAATAATCAACGAAGCATGTAAAAATATTTATTTATTCTTCTATGCTTTTAAGATAGCACTAAATAGCATGACTTGGGTAATTGTGATGTTCTGAGAAACAGTCAATAATCACTTCCTGTTCCTCTTCTCCACATTGATAGAGATGCATGAAATGAGAATACTCCATCTTTATTGGCACGTTTCCACCCTGAAAAGTCCTTTTCTATTCAGTCTCTATTTTTAGAAAATCATTTTGTCTATAATCAGCCCTTTGCTGCTTTGTGTGTTATGAGGTTTCTAAAATTGAGCTCAGGATTCAAAATGTGGGCGCCCAAAGGATTTATATAAAAACGTGATGATGTTTCATGTTTTCTGTTCTTTCCCTAACAATTTCTTTTTTACATTTAGACTATTGGGCATTGAAATTATATTTTTACCAAAGTAACAATTATTTTTGATCAATACCAGAGACACTACATTACTCTTTGAGTAGGCAAAGATAATTTCAAGCACATCATTTTCTATTTATGTTTTGGACATATCTTCATTTATTGATAATGAATATCATCTGTCTTTTAATTACGCATTCAGCATTGTTTGGTCCTTCTGGAATTCATCTGGGTTTGTTATGGTCTTATTACCATGATGAATTTATCATCAAGAGAATTGTTTATTCTAATAATTTGCCTTCTATCTTTAGCAAGTTATCAGTCTGCCAGGGGCTGTTTCTTCTTACCAAATGACAATTTATTTTCCTTAAAGATCATTGAGAGACTTTTCTAAATTAATTTCTTTCAGAAGACTAGGATCCACCATGGCTGGACTATGCTAGATTGTTTTGCAAATTCAGGAACTTAATAAATTTGAAATTTTACTTTAATCGAAAAAGGAGAAAAGTTTATTTGTTTTCCATTCTGTCACATTTTTGGAAGTACCCAGCAAATTTATTAGTTTTGCTTTCAATTTCTCTACCCAAGTTAAAAGCTTTTGTCAATGTTTGAAGCTGCTTGGATCAACCTTGTTAACATTCATTTATCTCATATTGAAGTCAAGTTTAAGGATAGGGCTTTATACAGTACCAGGTGGTAAACGGGCAATTTCATTAAGAAATTCTTTCAAATTCTTGGCTGCATGTTATCAGACATGTTGTTGACGTGATGATTTGGCTTTTTAATTTAATCTATTTCAATAATTAAGCCTTCTACAAACACTGAATATTTTAATGGATTCTTAGATGTGACCTGGTGATTCTTAGGAATACTCTGGTGTGAGAAAGTCCCAACAGCTCGTCCTGTGCTGTGAACCTTATCCTATGGTTGCAGCTTCACTGAATATTTTGCCTGCCCTTCAAGCACTATCCAGAATAGATAGTGCTTGAATAGATAGCTTTTGTGTCTTTAGCAAGTGTATTCTTTAAAGTCTCTGCCTGGCCTTGATAGTTTCACTTTAAACTCTAGGGTGGTTTGTTTTGTTTTGTTTTCCTATTTGTTGTGTTTTCTATTTTCTTAAGGATTTCAACTCTCTGCTCAGCGAAGAATCACCCCTTTAAACTGACAGAGTAGGTTTAGATGGTAAGAATATCTAAATTCCTGGATATCAGGAATAAATTCTTTACTGTGAGGGTGTTGAGGCCTTTAAGAGGTTGCTGAGAATCCTGGATACCCCATCCATGGTAGCATTCAAGTCCAGGTCTGTCAGTCTGATCCAGTGGAACGCGTCCCTGCCCATGACAGGTGGGCTGGAATGATCTTCAAAGTCCCTCCCTACCTAAACCCTTCTGTGATTCTAGGCTACCCTCCTGCCCAATGTGGACTGAGTTTACATCAGCTGAGTATGGAAGAAGTTCCAGTTGAAAAGGGGGCTTCGGCAGAGGTCTTGTTTCCATACCTATTATATCACATTTCAGGGAAGAAATACTCTTTGTCTCTCGAAAAGCAAGAGCCTTTTTTCATGCAGCCTGTGATGAAGATTTACAATTCAGTCAGTTGCCAAAATAAAATTAGGGTTAAAAAAAAAAAATTACATATCACTTCCATAAACAGTTCATTCCTAACGGGTTCTGTGCAGTTAGATTACTCACAAGAGAATGCCCTGAAGATAAAAATTAGGCAATTTACCTAGGCCAGTACTGAGTGACTGAGAGTTGGGAACTTTTAATTAAATTGATATAAAACATTTATATGTTAAGTGTTCTTTACTTAATATTGGCTGCATAAATAATTCAGCTGAGAAAGAAGATGAAGATTCTTAGACTAGTAGATTTGACAAGCCTGATTGTGCTCATGAAAGTGTAGACAGAGCTTAAAAATTATATGCTCAGAACAGGGATCGTAATGTCAACATTATCACAAGCCACTGAAATGGAAGAAGAGCAGACTTAGCTTTTATTTGCTAATAAAATTTGGCTAGTAATAACAGCAGCAACAAAACCAGCAGGTGCTCTCTGCCCATTAGTCAAGTTTATTATATAACAACAGTATTTGATTACCAGACTGATGACTTGTGAAGTGCTTCTGTGTGTCTCTGTGCACAATCCAGTGACTGACTGCAAATACCTGATTGCCAGACAAATTATTTTGGATTCTTTGGGTTTCGTTCCTAATTGGATTAAGCACTTGTGCAAATAGCTGCAGTGACAGTCCATTTGACAGTCTCCCTGGTGGAACCAGAAAGTACCTTTTTCTTTTGCCTCTTCCTGTCCTGTCACAGGGGCCAATCATAAAGTATCGGAAATCACAAAACAATCGTGTTTATCAACAGTTCTTAAAAAAGAATACGTTTTTTCCCCATTTGTGATATTTGCTAATATATTCTACTGTTACTTGTGCTACTGGAGTTCATGAGAAAGGTTAATCCACATCAGAAGTCTGGGGACAAAAGATAATGCCTTCTGCAAAGCAGTCCCAAGCATGATGGGAAAAATGTACCTGCCTAGTCTGTGTCCAAAACCTGTTGTTATAAGGATTTCTGCCTTTTTCTATCTGGCATATGAACTTTTTTTGCTTCATACACATTTGGATAATTTCCATTTGACTTTAGTGAGTGTGTGAATGGGCTTCACCTGCTAAGCACAGCTTCAAGAGGGAGCAGCCAGATGTTGGTACTGCTGCACAGAGTTAAAGGTGGGCAGGAGAGAAGCAGGAAATGCGTCTTGGAAATCACAGCTCCTATTCTTCACTCCTGCCCATGGAGCTAGAAGAACTGCTCTGGAAAAAATCGAGCTAAGCACTGCATATTAATTTATTCGTTGTTTTAAAAAAGCAAAACATTCTGGTTTACCTGGGCTGGGTTTAATATAAGCGTCAAGGGAACTATTTTGGTTTCGCCAGCATGAGGAGAGGAAAATGCAATTTTTACCATTTTCCCACTGAAGTTTTGCTGCAGTCTGGCTCCCTTTATTGTACTGGAGTAGCTGTGGCTATTATGATTTTATTACTGCCCTGTCCCCGTCAGAGCTCCACAGCCCATCTGGAATAGGCAGGAGCAAAAAGCAAGAAGACACTTTTAGCCTCAGGTCAGTCAGAGAGGACTCAGACAGTTAAGCAGAAGTTGTTAAAGTAACACCAATGTGCTGAAACAGTATTTGTGTCCCAACCTGACCTCCCTGTATTCACTTTCTGTTGTGCACCACCTCTCCTCTCTTTCCAGAGGTTCTCATTGCACTTTTGTGGCCAGGGCATGGTTAGCACATGGGTTGCCTTGGGGCTCACATCTCACAACAAGTGTGGGGACATCTGTGTGCAGCAGGAGGAGGATAGGAGGCCTGACATCCTGCCAGTGAATGGCTGATTGGATCTTCCTCTCAATTACTTCAGAAGGTTAGAGAAAATTTGTCATTCAGCTTTTCAGAGCACTTACCCTGAGATGAAGGCAGAACAGAAATCATATAAACTTTCTCTTTTAGTGAATACTATGTTTATTGCTGTCACACGAAAACAACAGGGGAAACTGTTTCACTGCAAAGAAATAATAACTGAAATAATAATGAAATACCTGAAATTAGCTGAAATAAGAGGTAAAACTAGAAACACTCATTACATTATGAAGTTTTAGGAGATGAAGTATTGAAAAACACAAAGAACTGAAAAGGGATTTAAGTATTTGTATTTAAATCTTTAGATCTCCTCAAAGAGAGTAACATATGATGGAAAGGTTTCCTTCATTGCCTTACAGCATGAGAGTTTTTCAGGACTCTCGAGTACATGTGTATGAAGTTACATTGCAAGTGAAGGAAGAAAGAATATATAACATCAATTTAATGAGCTATTCATTTATCAAAATATTAATATAATAATATATCTATTAATAATTTTATTTTCCTCTAACAGCCTATTTACATGGCACATACTTTGCTCACATACTGGACTGGAAGGGACAGTGTGTTACTGCTGAGACTTCACTCTGGTAAAAACTGTGCAGCACAGTGTGCTGCTGCAGACAGTTCAGCTTTTAAACAAAAATTAAATATGGTGGTTGAAAAAGAGGTGCTAAAAATGGTGATTTCAATATGAAATGTACTGAAATAACATTAAGAGTTTTAGTAAACTGAAAAGCGAATTCCTTTTGTGTCCTGCATGCTGCTGGACTCTTCAGTAGCCTGGCTGATACAGGTTGAGTCTTTGTGTGCAGAGTTTATTCAGCGTGCAGAAAATAATGCATTTCTTGTTGGGAATCCTACTGAGCTCACACTGCTCCTATGCAGCAGGTGTCCTGGAAGGGCAGGTGTGTCTGTGTGCTGCTTTGATACACGTACCTGGCTGCAGTTATTTCTTTATTTCTTCTTGTTTGTTTGGTTTTGTTCACATGTTTTTCATTCGGATAATTATATTTTCAAGAGTGGACTCATTACTGAAGCCTTGTTCTTTTATTTCTCCTGTAGCTGGCCATAAGAATACTTCTGTTGTAAATGGAAAGATTGTTATATGAAATCCATCAAGGGGCAATAAACATAAACTTGATAATATCAGTAAATGTGCTTCTGCAAAAGTCATTATTTTCTGTCTTTTAGTGCAGTTCAGCTTTGAACCCTTATACAGTGACCTCATTAGTGGTGCTGGTAGAGACTGCAGTAGGACTGGCAACAAGTCCTCAAACAGAGAAAAATTAAAACAAATTCCACATCCAAGTAATTGAAGCCTCTGCATGCTGAGGGTTCTGGAAATTGCTTCTCAGTTTCATCGCTTCAAAAGCTTGAAATTATATTTTTTGTGCTCTTCTTGTGATTTTGTTGTCGTTTATTGGAAAATTTTGAATCTTTTCTGACTTAGTTTTTTAATGGAAGTTGAAGATGCCGGATATTTTTTTATATTTTTGAACAGGCTGGGTTTGTGCTTTATCTGTGGCTAATCAGGAATTATTGGGAAATAATATATAGAGCTTTTTTGTGCATGGGTTATTACTTAACTGCTGTTTTCTTTGCCATTTTGACAAGGGAGTTCATGGGAATTATTATTCAGATTATATTGTTGAAATGTTTATGATAAGGAATTAACTGTTTAAGTGTTGATTTATGAATAAATATAAGTAAGAAATTTGCCAAATTTACATAAAATTAATCTTATTATTTTAAAAGGTTTGCAGACCAAAATATATCTTAGTACAGTGCAGATTCGCTACAAAGTCAAAAATCGCATAGCAGTGAATATATTTCTAAGTGTGTCTATTAAGAGACATGACAAAACTCTTATTTTTGTAGCGTAGTAGGTAACTCCACACAGGTCTCCATCAAGCAAGAGGCTCTCTGGCATGTATATGAATTGAAGGCAGAGCTAAAACACAGATTTTGTGTTAGGAGATGTATGAAGAATGGAGTATATGGGGGGGGAAGTAAAAATGGTTTGTAAATTATAGGTTGTCTTTTCTGTCATCTGACTTTTCTCTTTGGTAATTCTGCAGAGAGAGTTCTCCTATAATAAAGACAAGTCCACCATGGGAGGAAAGGCTTTGAAGGGAGCCTCTGCCAAGTTTTAGTACCTTTTTTCCCAGTACCTCTCTCAGTTCGTTCAGCTTGTGGATGAACAATCAGATAAAGCCATTGACCAAAATGTGTAGCCTCACTGAACAAAATGGGAGCTATGGTTAGGCTACTATTAATTAATGATGTTAATTTAGGAATTTAATTTTAATTTATATCTTCAAGATCTCTATAAAATCCCATGCAAACCGGTCTTTGAATGTTACAGGGCCCTGTTCCTTCTGGTAGGTACTGCCCCAGTCACTTGTGGGCTGGGTGCATAACAAACTCAGGGATGCCGGTGAAGAAATTCTGACTGTTCTCTGCCAGCATTGTCTTAGCTGTTTTAAAGCATTTGAATCCTGTTATTCAACAGAGAGACACAGGCTCTGTGTTGTTGCTGAGGGGAAAAAAAGGTATCACAAACTTCTCTAAAATTATTTAGCAAAAGAAGAAATAAAGCAATTCCATTCCCAGAGCTCTGGGATGAGTATAATAATGCGTAAAAGCTTCTGTCCTTGCATTAAAAATGATAAAATAGCAAAATGCTTATTTTCAGCATGATGTTCTAGAGGATTTGGAATATGCTTATCTGTTTGTTGCTTAGTACTTGTAAAGCAGTGGAGGCCTGTGTTTTAGCTGAAGAAATCATTTAGATCTCCTTTTCAATTCCAACAGGTGAATAGTTTAGTTGAGGTGGGGCTTTAAACCTGAATGTGTAGAAATATTATGCTGACATATTTAGTCTTCCTATGTTTCTTCCAAGTTCATTGGGACTTATGCCAGGAGATGGGATTAAATCAATTGCAGAGACTCTGGTCAAGCCCCTTGGGATGAGCCAAGCTGAAGAGCCAGTGTTTTCTCTGCAAGTTGAGAAAATTACAGCAATTCTGCAAGCAGGTCCCAAACAAAAAGGTGTTTTGGGGTAAAATACAGCACAGAGGAACCTGGGAGCTTCTGCATGTGAGATCATGACTGCTTTACCTTGACAAAGCTGAGTCAGGTTTGACGGCACTTGGCCATTTCCAAGTCAAATGGCTCAACTTAGTCAAGGGAAAGCAGTCGTGATCACACAGGAAGAGATCCTGACTGTAGCTGTGGCTCACAGTAGGAGAACAGGTAGTAAGAGGTGGAGGGAAGTTTGGAAGTAGCTGATTGCTCTGCATTCTTACCTGCAGCATGGTTGTAGGATTTTTCTTACCAATCCTTTTTCCGTTTTTCCTGGGCATCTTTTGAAGTAAGTGTGAAGGAAACTAGGCACAGCAAATTGATACCGGGAATGAATCTGTGGTGCTGGCATAATTAATTTTCTTATGTGTTATTGCCTTAGCTATAGACAACAGCACAAGCAGCCGGTAAATTATTCCACTTCTCTTGCATGTAAGAAAGGTGGGGACAGCAATCTTTCTGGCTTATTTGTTCCTTCTTCTTCGCTCTACTTAGGTGGTGTTAAAACGTTTCCACAGGTCAGGTATGGCTCTGTGGATTTTTCACACTTTCTCCCAAGTAAATACAAGTTCACAGAAAAAAATCTTTCAGTATCTGTGGGTCTGTTTTGATATAGCTTCTGTCAAAAGGAGCTTCTAAATTCTAGTATGTAGCTTCTACTCATTCAACCCTCTTCCCCATTCCTAAATAATCTCTATATTTCTCTATATTTATAATTTTTACTTGGTACTTGGAATTCAAAAAAATTTACTGTACCGTATCTGAGTGCTAAAGTTTGAGTGCTGTGGAGGAGCCTTTTGTTTTGGTGCCAATTAAAAACAAATGCCAATGGTTTCCTAAGTAGAGGTGCGGTTTTGCAGGAAATTTTAGTAAGAACAATTACAGAAGAAATTTTCCTACGAATTTGAGACTCTCACTCATCCTTTCATCTTATTACACTGTCAGAATCTGTAGGTGGAAGGGCTGATATTCTGAAAGATGTGGCAGACCTGAGCTGTTTAGAGAAATGTGCTGTAATAGGGTATATCAATGGCAAGGTCAGTGCAACTTGTAAGATTTTTCTACTGTAACTTTGTTTTCTTTTGCCTTTCCCTCTCCCTGAAATGTAGCCTACGTACCTTTGACTTGCTGTATATGTGGGGTTTTTTTGTATAGAGTTATTTGTGGAATATGCCTAAAGTTGTGAAGCATCAGCATTACTCACTTCTCTTCCCTTACAATGCTGTGAAGCAGAAGTACCCTCCTGCAGTGTTCTGTCACATTCAGTTACAATGCCGCACTACAGACCACAAAATGGAATGGAAAATTCACACCTACATTTGTAAAAGAGCATCCCTGCACTATTTCTAATTCCAGTGCTGCTTGATCCTGGTCTCTGGTGCCCTGAATTGGGAGGGATGGTTGGAGGCCCTGTACTGCACAGTTCTTGATGTAGGAGTCCGTGCCAGCAGGCTGACAAGGAAAAAGCTTCAGCATCTGATATTTCATGGCCAAAATCTAAATGCAAAGCCGGTTAATGATTCGTTACAGATAATTGCAGTACCCATCTTTTAGTTGTACTTTACATAGTGTCGCACTCTCATTTTATTCTTCCTTTGTAATGTATTTTATCTATGAAAAATTCTGTTGACCAACAGATATGAAAATTTTATGTATTGTCTAGAATTTTTTTCATTTGGTGTTAACAGGTATGTATACTTGCTCATGTCATATTTCTTACACTGCTTGTGACGTTTGAGCTTAGAAAATGTTTTGGGGTATTATTAGTCTTGTAGCAGCCTACAAGATGGTCATGCAAGAATTTTTAACCTCTTATAAGCTCAGTGTTGTTTGCAAAGTCATAGAGAGAAGATACTGAATAGAACGCATAGAAAGGCGTATTATATGCAGTATTGCAATTTTCCTATGATGTTACATTACATTTTAGTATGCATACAAGTAAGCTGTGTTCAAGACTAGATCCTATGAATTGTGAAAGATCTGGAAAATGAAGTTGAATCTTGCATCTTCACCTGTGACTTTTTCTGAAGACTGCCTTTGTTAATCACTTCTAAAACTGTTTTCCTTACTCTTACAAGTTGCAGTGGAAGACAAATGGGCATATGCTTTGCATTTCAGTATTCTCACTGTTACAGTAGTACTGTGCTAAATTCTCTCTTTTCACATGTTCAGTTTCACAGTTTTTTCTTTTTGGTTCTTTCCTGATCCGTGTCACAGAATAGTATGTTTGCCAATGAAAATAGCATTAAAAAAAATCATAAAATACCCAGCCAGTTACAGTAGGAAAGGAAAACAAAGGAACCCAATTCTAACAAAAAGCATGCCTTAGTAGTGCTCATTCAAAAGATGTTAGTTTATTGGTATATCTGGCTATTTTGTGTGAAAGTACATAAAGGAATTAAATGTATAGTGTGTGTTTATAGAGCTGTTAAGTTTAATGACTTAAAATTGAGATGTTGCAGGAGATGGAACCTTATAGAGAAAACCTACTATAAAAATCCTTATATCAGTGCCATGAGCTGCAAATATGCTTTTGGAGCAATTTATGAAGTAACTTATCCCCTCTGATTAAGAATAAAAAAATAATTAAGCACACTAAGAACCGTACTAAAAAACCAAAACCAAACCAAAACCATCCACAATAAAACAAACCAAGCCAAAAAACCCCCTTCCATAAACTGAATTTAAAAAATAGCAAAATTTATTTTAATCAAATTGAAACAAAAAATCTATGGCCATCTTAAATAGCTGCAATACTTCAGTTTACTTTGACTGGTTTATACCAATATATTTGACTTTTCTGCATGAAGCCTACTGACTTCTGTGGGAACAATATAAATTATGTAAAAGGCATATCAAGCACACAGTCCCATACCAATAGGAAACCCAGTAGTTTTCTTGCATCCCTAAGACTGCTTTTTTTATAACTAAAAATATTTTAGTTTGAATTGTTTTTTCTATTTATCAGCACGAATCCCCCCATTCACTGCCTAATACTGTTCTAGCCCATGCTGTGCTCTCAGCACTCAATAGTAAAGCGTTATATACTTGGAGAATCCTTCTGTGAGAAAGTCCATTGGATTGATCAGGCCGTTTTTAATGTAATGGAGCATTGAATATTTATGCCTTGAAAAAGAAACAATCTAGCGAATGTAATGTAGTGGCTGCTGAACAGTTGCTCCTTTTCATCTTACTTTCTCTTTCTTGTAAAACCATCTTGATTCTGATTGTGTCCTGGGCAACCTGTTCTATGTAACATGAAAATGCATTGTTGGAACAAGTTTTTCCATCTAGGTGGAAATGGCACAAGAAATGAAATGCAGTGGGAAGACAGGGAAAAGACATGCTTGTGTCAGTGGAAGACATAAGACTTGTGTTATATGCTGGGACTAACACTCATGCATATCTGTTTGCATGCCTGTGTGTGCATCCAAGAAAAGAAATATTTGATGTTTTGTTAGTAACCAGAATAATTTTTTTAAAATAGCATTCTACTATTGAATATTTCTGTCTTTATGTAGGTATTCTCCTCCAAAATCAAACAATAACTTTCAGTGTTTTGAAAAAAAGAAAGATGGAATTAGCAAAGTTTCCCTGGGAGGGTTCTTGTCCACTTGCCTTGTATCAGTTGCTCCACTCTTGCTTCACTCTAGTGTATCACTGCTTGTGACCTGTGGCTACTTCTACCCTTCCATATATATTGTCCCTGAATACACAGGGGCTATTTATTGTATCACTGGCTCCAGACTATGTGTGTAAGTCAGATCACTGAATGCTACTAAAACCCCTTGGCCATGAAAGGCAGAAGAGCCCAGAGCACAGAGCAGGATAGAAGCAAACAACAGTGTCAGGCTTGTAGTGCCATGCCTCTGAGCACAAGAACTGAGAGCCACTTCTCCTAAATTGCTTTGGCAAGTCTGCAAGAATATGTTTGTCCTGATACTGGCTCTGCTGCTCTTCTGTATGATCTTCAAAAATGCCTGGATTCTTCTGCCTCTGAATTCTATTAATGACCTTAAGGATGCATTAATATCAGACAGGACTTGTTTGAAAACTTGTGTTGGTAAAATACTCAGAAAAATGTGAAGAACAATATATTGTAATTATGATTATATTTTATGTTATCCTGTTTATTTTGTTGGTCCCTCTCTCACTCTTTCTTTTTTTAAGCTAAATTCTTGTTCTTCATTGTCATTGTGAAAAATTTTCAAAGCAAAATAAAGAGTATTGTTAAGTAAGTTTGAGCTGAAGTGTATTTGAGATTCAATAGAAGTCAAGTTGTTTCTCAGCTTTCTTGACTTGTTCATGTACAAATATACCCTGGTGTGTAATAGGTCGGACTTATAAATTGAGAATAAGATAGCTGCACTCCCCAAAGGGCAGCCAGACTTGTGTAGTGTTATATGTACCGTCTACAGAGAATTGATTACATAAAGTAACACAAGATAAAACAAAAATGTGCAGAAAATATTTTGCCTTTATGTAGTTTGCAACTGGCTAAGAATTTATGAACAAACTTTATAGTCGTCCTGCTGGAAAAATGAGGAATTATTAGTTTGGGGGGGATTGTACCTTATTCTTTTCCTGACTTGTCTTTTGTTATATCCTTCCTATGCTATAATCCACTTCATGCCACCTTGCTTTAGGAGAGTAAGGCTAATATCTTTAATCTGGGTCTCTTCTGGAAGTTTAAAGTAAAACTAAATAGCTACCCAGTCAGGGGTGTATTTCACTTTGGTGGCAAATCGAAATGCACTGGGATTGAAAGCATATCTATGAGAAGTTCTTGATGCTGCTGCTTCCCGTCTGTCTCTTTCCATGTTGGTGTCCAGTCCGAGATCTAAAGGAGATGAACCCTATCAGGAATTATTCCCAGCCCCTTTGACAAGATACAGCACATTACCTGAAGCTGTTGTCCCAGATTGCCTCTCCTTTCAGCCTGTCTAAAGGAATATGTATTGATTTTTTTTCTCCATTCCTTGTCTGCGGCTAAAAAAAAGATAATATGTCTTCAGTAAAGATATTACAACTACCAGAATTCACATCATACAATGAGATAGAATTCATTAACAAACTCACATCACAAAGTTTTAAGATGGCTGCCTGAAGAGCTGTGTAGGTTACTGACTATTAATCTGTTTAGCTCATTTCAGAACACCGGAAGAATTGACTAGAAGTGAGGGAAGCTAAAGCTGTTTTTATAATGGTTGAAACTAGGGAGAAACAATCAGTCATTGATTGCTTGTGTAGTTTTTTTGAGTAGTTGTTATGGGATTCAATCAGAAAATATTAAAAGCAAGTTACAGTAAAAATAATAAATAAGTGTATTGCTAAAAAAGCAGAACATTAGTTTCAAAAGATCTGTCTCTTCTGTGTGGGTTACAGGTTTAACTGATGCAGTTGATATTTTTAATATAATTATTCTTACAGAAAATATGAGGTGCTGATGGTCAGAATTTTGCCTATGAAATGAGAACGATAAAAAGCTCACCAGTACAAATAGACAGGATTAAAACTTGGATAATTGTCAAGTAGCAGTCATTTTCAGGGAGCTGCTTTGTTGGTGTGTGCAGGCTCTGACATGTGACATTTTATTTTCAAAGTAGTTATTAGAACTGTTAAAATAACTATTAAAGCTTGAATATGACATACAAGTGAGCAATCAGACAATGTGAGAGGACAGTGGGAAATTCTATATCTGAAAACTTTAGTGGGCTAGAGTGAAGGATTAATCCTTAGCTGTACAAACAAAAGGCCTTTCCAGCAGGAAGAGAGGGTGTCCTCCACCATTAGCAGTTTTCTCTGTTCCTGAAACGCTATACCAAATCCTGGGCTGGTAGTTCCAGGAGGATCTCAGTAGGGAAAGTTCAATTGGGGCAGAGGATTAGAGTGATTTCACAACGTCAACTACTACTTAGCAAACCACTCCTAAACATTATCCTTAATAATTTACCACCCCCTCCAACCACCTGTGTTGATGGGTGTATTTATTTTTCTTTTGTTTTCCTCTTTCAGCAAGAAAAGGCATTGTATCACTGTGACAATGTCTGTGTTGGAATTGATTTCCATTGCTAACAATGTCGAAACAGGTATCCTCCCTTTTCTGATTTTGTTTTTCTGATGATGAATGTTAAATTCCGTTTGAACATTAGTCTTAATGTCTACAAACTGAGTTTCCATGTTCAAGCTCTGAGTTATCTATATTATTTGGGAGAGCATATTATTTGTTAACAGTGGTACCCTATAACTCTTATAGCAATGTGAGCCTCTCTGACCTCAAAAGCAGCAACTTATTTCTTCTAAACAAAATAAGGATCAGAAGTATGCCTAAAGGTGCAATTCCATATATAATAAACTACTGGCTTCTGCCCTTTTCTCAACAAAACACATAAAAACGCCTTTTCTTTTGACTTTATAAAGTCAAGTTATTGCAATTGTGTTTGTGCTCTCTTGTTTCCATGGAAACAGTCTAATTTTAGGGAATACTCTTCAATCCTACAATTAAATTAAGCGTGACATAAATTTATGTAGTACTGCTGGTGTCTCTTGCACTGTCATAGAGAAAACTGAAAATGCATTTGGAGACAATGAACATATCAGATAAAGAGAATGCACGTGAAAATTTCCCAAAAGCTGAAAAATAACCCCATAAACCCAACAACCCTAGAAATCTACACTGTGTGAACTTTGTGACATACATCTGTGTTAGATTAAATGTACGGTCACTGGATTTGTGTGAAATAATACTAAAGGAAGAAAGAGGCTAGCAAGAAGTGGAATAACTCAGGTAGCAGAACTCTTCCGTCAGGACATTTAAATTTTAAAATAATTAAAATATGCATTGTCACATGCACATGTAAAAATGAAGTAATAAAGCAAATTAGAAGAAAGGTGGAGTGCCAGTGCTGATCAACTTCTAAAGACTGGACAACTTCATCTGTGTTTATAATAAAAATGAAGATACCTAATAATACAACAGATGAAATATCACCTAAAAAGGCCAGGGTACCTGTATTAAATCAGGAGTGCCAGTGTGTGGCATACAATACACTAAGGAGAAAAACTGATGTGAAATCTCATATCTCGACTGTCAGTAGAGAATCAGCAATGGAACAGAATATCTAACCCACGGTCACACCCAGGAGCACGACATTTGCTTCTGCTCACACAGAAATAGGGACTGACAGAGCATTAAGAGCTCTCAGGAAAATTGTGCTTCCAAAGATTAGGGAAACATGAGTGATTTTAAAGAATTGCAGCTTTGAGAATAGCTGTGTCTCATGATTTGAACCAAATAAAAGTTCTAGAAATATATCTGTGCTTTAGCACAACCAGTGGTATCCTGGACATTGCACTATGAAGTGCATAGAATGTGTCTAAGGTTTTTGCCATTGAGATGTATTGAGAGCAAAATAATCTGTTTTGATGAATTTAAAAGGAGCAGATATCATCTGCATAAAATGTTTTTGAAGGCGATTTAGTGCCATAAAGAGCAACTTTATTTAGTGCCATAAGGAGCCAGTTATTGACTCTGGTAATTGTAGGGGGCCTAAAAGAATTAGTGCATAGTGCTTGTTCGTTCTTCTTTGTGGCTGTGCCCCAAATAGCTCTCAGAACCCTGAGTATACTTGGGGTGATTTAACTGAGGCAGTAAACAAATGTCCATCTCTAGCACTGCATGCCTGTGTGCAATCGCATTGTAATCAGTCAATTACTTCTCTAACAATAATAAACAACTGTAGAACATAAAATCACAGAAAATAAATTGTTAATTATCACTTTCTTAATCTAATAACAGTATTGTGGCGCTAACAACATTTATCTTCTCACTCGTTCTCTTATTTTTTATTATATTATGAACAAAGAAGAATTTTAATGACTTGAATGTGTGTTTATGTTTTCTTTTGGCTGTGGTCTTGAAATGTTATACTACAGCTATAAATATGAATGAGAAACCTATAATATAGAAAGCAGCATCATAGAACATGGAAAAGATATTTAGAGAAAAAGCAATGCTGTTTTATTTAATTTTACTAATACGGAATCTAGGATAACTTTCACAATATGCTTCAGAGAGTCAAAAAAGATCCAAAACACATGTAAAAAATTATTATTTTCCTTGAATTTATGTGAACAAGGTAGCTCAATTTCATTTATAGTCAATAAACTGAGTAGCTTTAAAATATTTTAGCTAGAGATAAATTTACTGTTGATATTAAAGATATTAAATTTCCCATCTGTAGGAGTAACTTAAGGACTCAAGGAGGAATAGTTCATATTTAACAGGAGTATGGTGCTTTTATCAAATGTGGCAAAATAGTTTGAGAGCACATGACTCAAAAGTAATTAGGCATCCCGTACCCAATTTAGAGATTCCTCTGGTTTGCAGAGACATGAAGTAGCACGTATGCCATGACCATTGTACTGTCTTCGCTTCTATATTAAAGTCATCTCTTTGCCATTTCTTCTAAACTCCCACATAACAGGGTTTTTAAATTACTTTTTAGCAATTAATTTTTGTTCTGTTACTAGTTGTATGTCTGGTAGCAATGAATCTCTTCCTCCTTTCTGCTTGTGCTCCAGCAAGCATAGTTTTTCCGGTTCGTGTCAGGAGACCTGTTGCGCTGCTTTAATTTGTGATTTGTGAAATACATCTTTTTAGAAACAGAAAAAGCTACCCCCAGAAGAGAACAGTTGGTGACAGTGCAAGCACGACAAAGGAGTTGGCAGCAGAACAACACACTGCTGGGAAAGCGTCTGTACTGTGCTTTCAAAAGTAGTGTCGGGAGGGAAGTAAGAACAGTGTGAGAGGTAGAAGCTCTAGCTCCTGGCTTATACCTCATACAAGGTCAAAATAAAAAAAAAAAATCAAGCACTATTTATAGTTTCAATTCATTTACTCAGTTTTATTATTTTTTCTATTTCGACATGGTTAGGAGGAACGGATTCTGTCTGAGAGTTGGCAGAGATGTACTCAGGCTCAGGTGCTTTAACTCTTCTAGACCACCTGCTAAAAAGCCTTGCTTGTGTCCTGACCAACCCTGTGTTGCCTTCTGTTGCTCTTCTGACCAGCCATACCCCTCCCTGAAGTGTATATATAATTGTCAGCAAGACATAGCTGGATGTTTGATCTATTCTGCTGCCTTCATTCCTTTTGATGCTTAATGACCCCACTAATGGAAGCTGCTTCCTCCAAATCGATGTATAAGCTGAAAGAAGCAGAGCTGTGTTCTTTTTGCTGAAATCTTCTGCATGTGTGGTGGATTACACTGGAAGAGGGCTTACATGGCTTTAAAAGTTCTTGGCTTCCCCTAGGGCACTGTGCCAGATGGAGCTCAGCCTTGGTGTCTGTGATGGCACATTGCACTCAAAAAAATGCTTCTTAGGTATCCCAAAAACTGATTAAAAGTCCAACATGGAGCGGCCCCATTTGTGCTGGCAGCTTTGCAAGTGAAAGGCAGGAGTGGAAACCATAATGGAAACCAGAAAATAGCCCTGTGTCTTTTGCCTGTCATACAGAGGTGCTTTATGAAAAAACTATTTCACAGCCACCACCCACCTTCCTCAGCCTGGTACTTAGTATTCTGCAAAAGACACCAAAAATCCCAACCCAACCGCTCTTCCAGTCCCCACAAATATAGGTGAAACCAAGCTGTAAATTTTATTTTTCAGGGAAAAAAACCTCATGAATCCTGATGATAATTTATGTTTGTATGCTTTTCTTGGCTTTATTCACTATGAAGCTGGTATATGGTCAGCGTTGAATCTAGAAAATTTCCTCTTATAAAAAAAGAAAAATTGCCTTTTAATTTAATTTAAAACCCCCAGATTGCTTCTGTTTTGTAAGTCAGCAATGGAAAAAGCCAGATTTGCTGCATGTTCTTATAGCTAACAATAACAAACTGAGAGTAAAATTAAAACGCTAAGAATAAACCATAAAGAAATTTTTTTTTGTATTTGTTTAACAAGTGCATGCTTAAATTCAAAGTTACCTGTCATTTTTGTATAAAATGCTAGACTATTTTACTATATTTTTTCTCAGTAAGTTGTGCTGTAGCTTTTGACATATTTTTAATGGTTCCAGATAATAATGCAATCAATTTTATAAAAAGAAATGGGCATCAAGCTCAAAAAAGCATGAAATGGAATACAGTAGACTAGACAAGAATTCCTGGCAACAAGTGCTGTTATCATTCTCTTAAGGGCACAGTCATGGTCACTCTTGCCTGGCTTACAGACCTAAGATTATTTCTGTGTTAAGCTGGAGAAGTTTCTTAGCAAATGCTGTTCAGGATCAGAGAAACTGTTTGCAGAGCAAGGATTTTACCGTATTTGCAATATCATCCTGGTAAATTTTTTGTTGCCATTAAAGAAAATCCAGTAGTTCCTCTGGAACTCACACTGTCACTAAGTACTCGTGACATTCAGGGAGATCACCTGATGAAGCTGAGATGGTGCAAACCCTCAGCTCCTCCACAAGGTTCCAAGCCTTGGCCCGAAAGAGGATGTCAGTACTCCAACTGTGACATTTAATGCTGAAAGACTGCAGCTCAGCAGATATCAGTCTGATTCTGCTGGAGGGGTTAGGAAGATGTGCGATTCTGATAGATATTTCAAGGTAATATTGTTATACCTGTACATGGGCTTGTATTTGGAAACATTAAGTGTTGCTGTCTGTGCTGACCTTGCCGTGTACATACCAAGATAAATAATACAATGCAAAATGTCATCATGATTTGACAGGCTTTTTTTAAAATACCAAGTAATTTCTTCCAAGCTATCAAACACCTACAAAACCAAAAAAAGTTTTAATATGTGTATACCTTGTCTTTGCAAGGATGAAAACAGATACCTTTGAATTATGGTCAAGTAGTGTTAGGATTGTGTAACAAATTAATAGTGCGGCATGTAATAAACAAAGACAGTTGTGGTAACTGTGGTGTCCCTTACAGCTAATTTCCCAGCAAGTTTTGTTTTCAGCTGGAAGGCTGGCATTCAGCTTTTATCACAGTTGTCCTGTTGCTAGAGGGATATTTTGCAAACGTTTTATGAGAGCTGACACATAGGGAAGCCAGCTTCTACTTTGCCTTTCAGCGATATTCTTATTCTGTAGGGAATGGATTTTAATACTTTTTATCTATTCATTGCAAAGTGACAGAGCATACTATGTAGGTGAAAGGGAGAACAAAATCTTAATGTATTTATTTAGTTTTGTTACATGTCGTTGTTTTATTTTTTTTAATAACTCCAAAAGACTGCCGAAAAAGACTACTGATTTTGGCAGTCTTTGTAATTTAAAGTATTTTTAAAAGAGATTCTGCAGTTCACTGTATTAGGTCAAATAGATTTGATCAAAAATATACATGGCATGGAAATTATTCGGTGATCCTCTTGTGTATTGGCGTGAGTATGTACATGATCGGTATTTACTACAGAGGCAGGAATTATGCACACATTTAGCTAATACTTGTCTCTGATATGAACTTCTAGTGATTAATTGGTGGGGTTTCTTTTGGGGTGTTGTTCTATTATTTCTCACATGTAATTTCTGCCCTGTTATCCTTTCCATGGCAAGGTGGGTTGGTTTCCAAGTTGTTGGACAATGTCATGGAAGAATATGGAATTCTAATCCTTGCTTTTCAAAATGGAGAAACTGTTTCATATACAGCTTTTGTTCTGGAAAGACTGTCTTACGTAAGAATATCCTTCTCACTGGATAGATCTTCGTGGGTAGAGTGAGAGAGACACTGCAAAGCGCTGTCCCTGGCAGAGCAGCCAGACAAACATCTTAAGAATAGGTTCTACCTAAGGTCCTCAGAAATCTACTTAAAAAACAATGTATCAAAGTGTGCCAGAAAGAAGGCCAAATACTTTTAGGGTTTTTTTAACATGAAATATTGGAAAATGCTAAGTGTATTCATCTGGTTATTAAATAAGTTATTTGGAAAAATTTAGATTCAATAACGTGTTTATTGAAGGAAAATAGACATAGGTTTGGGATTTTTCCTGTTACAGTCTGCATGTACAGAGCTTGCTCCTCCATATCAATACAACTAATTTTCTCTGTGTCAAGGCTTCCACAATTAGCATATGGAGGCCCTTCAGACTGCTGAGAACTTGGTAGGAAAACTTTTGGAAACTACCCATTACTGGTTGCTTGTTCCATTAACAGTAGACACAAAGAGAAAAGTTCCTCAATTACTGGTTTAGCATACTGCTAATAACTGTAAATTAAGAGGAGTTGTTTTCCAAATTCTTTCGTGGAAAGTAAATTTTGGCAGTTTTTACAAAAGAAAGAGTAGTGGTTCTGTCAAAGCACATTTTTAGGTTATAGGCACTATGTTGTGTTAAACAAAAGTGTCCATGGAAAGATTATTATATATCTCAGGATTTGTCTCTACTCTGATGCTACAGCTAAAAACTTTGCTCCTTTTTTAAATAAAAGCCTATGTAAAGGTGTGTCATGGGTTTATTTATCAAATTTCGATTTCCTGGTCAGGGAATTAAGAATGTTATGGTTTGACACTGGCCAAAGGCCAGTGCACCTATGAAAATATATTTTTCTTAATTTTTGCTGTGAGGTAGGACTAAAAAAGGAGCACAGTCACCCAACTTAAAGCATAAAGAAGAAACTTTATTAATTAACACTAAAAAGAAGAAAAAAAAAAACAGAAATTAGAAGGAAACTTTCAAAACATCCATCCTCCCCCCACCTACGGTTCACTCTCCAACTAAAATCACATGAAAAGATAAAACTTAGGATTTTCAGTCAATCCACCCCTTGAACAATCATTTCCCTAATCTAACAGGAAGAGCAGAGTCCCTCCTGCCTTTGACATAGATCCCCCCACAAGAATACCAATCCTCTTGTGGCCACACAGTTCACAAATGGCTCGCCCGTGTCTTGCCATTGTGCAACATC